>SJXO01005455.1:0-52487 GCA_006408615.1 Connochaetes taurinus | reverse complement strand
ATAATAGCAAATGAAACAACTGACAAACAACTAATCTCAAAAATATACAAGCAACTTATGCAGCTCAATTCCAGAAAAATAAACGACCCAATCAAAAAAATGGGCCAAAGAACTAAATAGACAGATTTTGTTTACTTGGACTCTAAAATTAATGCAGACAGTGACTGCAGCCATAAAATTAAAAGACACTAGTTCCTTGGAAGGAAAGCTATGACACAGCATATGTCATAGCATATGTCAAAGCAGAGACATCACTTTGCTGACAAAAGTCCCCATAGTCAAAGCTATGGTTTTTCCAATAGTCATATATGGATGTGAGAGTTAGACAGTAAAGAAGGCTAGGCAGCAAAAACTTGATGTTTTTGAATTTGGTTGCTGGAGAAGACTCTTGAGGACAGCAAGGCAATCAAATGAGTCAATTCTAAAGAAAATCAACCCTAAATTTCCGTTGGAAAGCCTGTTGTTGAAACTGTAATACTTTGATCACCTGAGTGATTCCTGATTATACAGTGGAAGTGAGAAATAGATTTCAAGTACTAGATCTGATAGAGTACCTGATGAACTATGGACAGAGGTTCGTGACATTGTACAGGAGACAAGAAAGAAGACCATTGCCATGGGAAAGAAATGCAGAAAAAGCAAAATGACTGTCTGAGGAAGCCTTACAAGTAGCTGTGAAAAGAAGAGAAGTGAAAAGCAAAGGAGTAAAGGAAAGATATAAGCATCTGAATGCAGAGTTCTAAAGAATAACAAAAAGAGATAAGAAAACCTTCTTCAGCCATCAGTGCAAAGAAATAGAGGAAAACAACAGAATGGGAAAGACTAGAGATTTCTTCAAGAAAATTTGAGATACCAAGGGTATATTTCATGCAAAGATAGGCTCCATAAAGGGTAGAAATGGTATAGACCTAACAGAAGCAGAAGATGTTAAGAAATAAAGCAAAGGAGTAAAGGAAAGATATAAGCATCTGAATGCAGAGTTCTAAAGAATAACAAAAAGAGATAAGAAAACCTTCTTCAGCCATCAGTGCAAAGAAATAGAGGAAAACAACAGAATGGGAAAGACTAGAGATTTCTTCAAGAAAATTTGAGATACCAAGGGTATATTTCATGCAAAGATAGGCTCCATAAAGGGTAGAAATGGTATAGACCTAACAGAAGCAGAAGATGTTAAGAAAAGGTGGCAAGAATACACAGAAGAACTGTACCAAAAAAAGCTTCATGACCCAGATAATCATGATGGTGTGATCACTCACCTAGAGCCAGATATCTTGGAATGTGAAATCAAGTGGGTCTTAGAAAGTATCACTATGAACAAAGCTAGTGGAAGTGATGGAATTCCAGTTGATCTATTTCAAATCCTAAAATGTGATGCTGTGAAAGTGCTGCACTCAATAACCAGCAATTTGGAAAACTCAGCAGTGGCCACAGGACTGGAAAAGTCAGTTTTCATTCCAATCCCAAAGAAAGGCAATGCCAAAAATGCTCAAACTACTGTACAATTGCACTCATCTCACATGCTAGTAAAGTCATGCTCAAAATTCTCCAAACCAGGCTTCAGCAAACATGAACCGTGAACTTCCAAATGTTCAAGTTTGTTTTAGAAAAGCAGAGGAACCAGAGATCAAATTGCCAACATCCACTGGCTCATTGAAAAAGCAAGAGAGTTCCAAAAATACATCTATTTCTGCTTTATTGACTATGCCAAAGCCTTTGACTGTGTGGATCACAATAAACTGTGGGAAATTCTGAAAGAGATGTGAATGCCAGACCACCTGACCTGCCTCTTGAGAAATCTGTATGCAGGTCAGGGAGCAACAGTTAGAACTGGACATTGAACAACAACAGACTGGTTCCAAATAAGAAAAGGAGTACGCCAAGGCTGTATATTGTTATCCCGCTTATTTAACTTATATGCAGAGTACATCATGAGAAACACTGGGCTGGAAGAAGCACAAGCTGGAATCAAGATTTCTGGGAGAAATATCAATAACCTCAGATATGCAGATGACACCACCGTTATGGCAGAAAGTGAAGAGGAGCTAAAAAGCCTCTTGATGAAAGTGAAAGTGGAGACTGAAAAAGTTGGCTTAAAGCTCAACATTCAGAAAATGAAGATCATGGCATCTGGTCCCATCACTTCATGGGAAATAGATGGGGAAACGTGGAAACAGTGCCAGACTATATTTCTTGGGGCTCCAAAATCACTGCAGATGGAGATTGCAGCCGTGAAATTAAAAGATGCTTACTCCTTGGAAGGAAAGTTATGACCAACCTAGACAGCATATTCAAAAGCAGAGACATTACTTTGCCAACAAATTTTTGTCTAGTGAAGGCTATGGTTTTTCCAGTAGTCATGTATGGATGTGAGGGTTGGACTATAAAGAAATCTGAGAGCCGAAGGGCTGATGCTTTTGAATGTCGTGTTGCAGAAGACATTGGAGAGTACCTTGGACTGCAAGGAGATCCACCGAGTCCATCCTAAAGGAGATCAGTCTTGGGTGTTCATCAGAAGGACTGATGCTGAAGCTGAAACTTCAATACTTTGGCCACCTCATGCGAAGAGTTGACTCATTGGAAAAGACCCTGATGCTGGGAGGAATTGGGGGCAGGATGAGAAGGGGACAACAGAGGATGAGATGGCTGGATGGCATCACCAACTCGATGAATATTAGTTTAGGTAAACTCCAGGAGTTGGTAATGGACAGGGAGGCCTGGCATGTTGCAATTCATGGGGACGCAGATAGTTGGACACAACTGTAACTGAACTGAACTCTGCTGAAGAGGATTTGCAGTGCTTCAGATTGTCCTCCACTTAGGAATATAGACTTTCAATGGACTCATCCATTTCCGTAGCAGATGGGCATTGTTCAGACAGATTGTTAGAAACTCCATCAGATCCTAGAATTTGTCTAAGACTCCAAATTCCAGTTTCCTATGGCTATAGGTGGACTCGGGGATCTATATGCTCAGTAACATTACAAAAGAGACCTCACGTTGGTTTCTGATGGAACATTTCAGTTTTTTGGTACCTCTTTAACTTTTTTTTTCTTTCCTGTAGCCCAGATCCCTTGCTTGAACCTGTGATAATCTTCTAGATCTTATCAGCTTCATTTCTCTGAAATATTTCTAGGACTTTCTCTTTACCACACACTAAATGAAACAAGGACCTTCTCTTTGCATGACACCATGCCCTCTGCTGCTTTATATTTGCCTTCAGTCCTGAGGAGATCTCCTGCCATTCCACCGGACAAGAAAATATTAGACAAATTTGGCATGCATCATGCAACTTCTCTTCTCCGAAAGAGTGTATTCTACACTTGTGTTAACTTTAATCTGGTCCGACTCATTCCTGAGTGAATCACTTCTCTTCCATGTTATGTGATTGAAGTTCTGCCATTCTTTTCAGCTGAGTCATAACAAATGTTCTTACATTTTCCTTTATTTCCAATCAAATGGATGGGTGAAATGCTCACTCATATTCAAGCGTCTATTCCAAAATATATTTTATATTCTATAAGACATATCTAAAAATTAACTAGCTGGATTTTTAGGCTATTTCACTATATGATCACTAAGCACTCTTATTTGTTCATATATTTGCCACAAAAATATTGTTTATTAAGAAAATATTATATTATATTTAATATCCCATATTTTACAGTGAAACATTATCTCAAACTTGAGAATTTTATCCTGAGCATTCCTCTTATGAGTCCTGGTAATATCATCAGTAGTTACTTTTGCAAATATAAAAAAAATATTGAAATCAAATAAATTATTTTATTTTTAGTTATGTGATTTTCAACTCTCTTGGAGTCTCAGATTCCTCATAAGAAAGGGAGATAGGAAAAAAAAAAACAAACAAACTTAAAATCAGTTAATGTGACAATTCAAGTGAATGCATGTAAGTAACTAGCATAGTTTTTGAAAATAAATAGTATCCAATTATATATACACATAATGATATCTGTATCATTATTATGCAAGGGTATTTTATTAAGATATAAATTATAGCATTATTTTCTTACAGTGTTACTCAGTAGAAAGCGTGTCAAGTGGGAATTATTTACTGAAAATTTTTAATCTAATTTCAAACTATTCACCTCCAGTCATTTGCATACTCCTTCTTTCAAAAAAACAAAATACAAACAATGCTTATTTGGTGCTCTGAAGATGATGTTCCAGGTGGTACTATTATTTAGTTGCTTCATTTTTTCCCTGCCCTCTTGTAAGATATAAGGCCTGCCCTTCTATAATGTCTGCAGATTATTAATTTAAAATTGATTTATTCACCCTTTTCAAAGTTCTGTGCATCACAAATGTACACAATAAGCTTTAAGTCTACCTGGTGATATTTCAATGCAATCTTCATAACGATATAAAGAAAAAGAAGCAAGCCAAGCAGGCAGAAGTTCTATGGGAAAGAAATCAAAAGCAGTGTTTCTAAGCTCTGACAGATTTCAGCATATATCTCACAGCTCTTGTTGTTATTTTGAAGCAGCATGGTGCCAAAATATGCTTCCAATTTTTGAAATGCTACTATGCAGAAATATATTGAACTAATGGTATAAAAGATTTGTATCTTACTGTACACACTCTGTTCTCCTTGGCTGTTAAGTGGTGCTGAGACTCCAGGGTTGTATATTTTTCAAATAAATTGACAGAGCTATTGTGGCAACGGGATTTGACAGAACAACACATTCATTACTTTGCTGATTCAAGTTGCATTGTTGTGCTAAGCTTGTTTTCTTGAACTCTTTCACTGAATCAGTGAGATTATAAAGTCAATAGAAATAACCAAATAAAGATAGTTTAGTATATTCAAAAGGGCTAAAAAAAAAAAATCTCATAGGATTTTTTTTTCTTTCAAGATAGAGATGCCTGTGTTCAAAACTGCTATTGACTAGCCAAAAGTACAGATTTGTCACCCTGGTTTCCTCCCTCCTGTGATGTTATTAGATCTTCAGAAGGCTTTCTGACCTTCTCACTTGATTCAGTCTTTATTTTCAAGTGTTAGAAATACAAGTTTCTTAGGGTTACTTCTAAAGTAGCCAAGCCAGATTAACAAATTCCCAAGAATTTAAGGGGTATGTATATGTATGCATAAGTGTTGACTTTTTCAGCACTTTGATGTTTTAATTTTTTTCTCTTTGATTTCTTGATTCTATATTACAAAGAGAAGTCATTTTAAAATTGTTCATGCAGTGTTCTCATCAGCTTCATAGTGATTCTTTTCAACACAGTTAAACTTCAGTTCCAGGGTCAATTTGTTCCCATTTCTCAAGGAAATGGGAATATTTCAGAAAAATTATGGTAGTTTATGTTATGGCTGCAATGCACGATACCCCAGTTCAATTCCTGGGTCAGAAAGATTCACTGGAGAAGGGATAGGCTACCCACTCCAGTATTCTTGGGCTTCCTTTGTGGCTCAGCTTGTGAAAAATCCATTGGCATTGCAGGAGACCTGGGTTCAGTCTCTGGGTTAGGAAGATCCCCTGTAGAAAGGAAAGGCTACCACTCCAGGATTCTGGCCTGGAGAATTCCATGGACTCTATAGTCCATGGGGTCATAAAAAGTCAGACATGACTGAGTGACTTTGACTTACTTATGTTATGGCTACAATGGATCATCATATATTATAGTTGACTTCTCCACCTGGGATTTTAGTATCTAAAAAATAGCTCAAAGGATATGGCTCAGAATATTATCTACAGCCCATGAGGAGGAACTAAATGTCCTTGATTTTATTTAATGATTAAACTATTTTGGAGCTTCCCAGATGGCTCAGTCAGTAAAGAATCCTGCAATGCAGGAGAACTGGGTTCGATCCCTGGGTCAGGAGGATGCCCTGGAGAAGGGAATGACAACCCACTCCAGTATTCTTGCCTGGAGAATTCCATGAAGAGAGGAGCCTGGTGGACTACAGTCCATGAGGTCGCAAAGAGTCAGACAGACTGAGCAATTAACACTTTGATTTTTTTCACTTTAATTATTACTTTGTCCTATTTGACTGCTTTTTATTTGTCCCTGCTCTTTTTCACTTCTCTGATTGAACTAGTTCATTGACTGAAGTTTTTGTTTTTGTTTTGTTTTGTTTTTTTTTCCACAAAGAAGAGGTAGGCAAAGGACATGGGTGGGGGTGTCCTTGGAAGACCCTATAGGTCCTGCTCCATTTCATCATTAGTCTATCTTTTTTTTTTTTTTTCCCAGAGAAGGCTGAGGAGATGAGAATGGGCTATTAAGTGACATCCCACATTTAATCCTTAGCTCTTCAAAAATCATTTGAAATGTAAGCACCTCATCTGCCATGGCTAAAATGTTCATATCATGATGGTGTGTGTGTGTGTTTGCTCATAAAGTGAAGTGAAGTGAAAGTCATTCAGTCATGTCCAACTCTTTGCGACCCATGGACTACAGAGTCTATGGAATTCTCTAGGCTGGAAAACTGGAGTGGGTAGCCTTTCCCCTCTCCAGGGGATCTTCCCAACCCAGGGATGGAACCCAGGTCTCCAACATTGCAGGTAGATTCTTTACCAGCTGAGCCACAAGGGAAGCCCAACATTCATATCATGATGGTATGTGTGTTTGCTCATACTTTCTTTGAAAGTTAACATGAGCAAAATTCAATAAACCTATGTTAGAGACATGAAATATCTGCTTCTTTCAAGAAAAGAATACTCAGTTCACTGAAAAACGTTTGTTTGTGTTAGTTGCTCAGTTGTGTCTGACTCTTTGTGATCCCATGGATTGCAGCCCACCATATTCCCCTGTCCATGGGATTGCCAAGCAAGAATACTGGAGTGGGTTGCCATTCAGTTAGCCAGAGGGTGTTCCTGACCTAGGGATTCAACCCAGGTCTCTGGCATTATAGGCAGACTCTTTACTGTATGAGCTACAGGGAAGTCCCTTATTTATGTAAAGTGCACAATTAATGGAGCTAAGGTAACAAATATAAGCAAGAATATTCCAGAAAAAACAACACAGTTTCATTCCAGTTATAAAGAGTATTACAACAAATCTACAAAGAAAATTGGCTGAGATATGCTGCTCAGCATTCAGGAAAATCACTTCTATTTCCAGCAAACAGCTGTGTGGTATTTGGAATATATTTAAACACTCGAAGCTTCTGTCTCCTCATCTGAAAATTGTTATTAATAATTATATATATATATATCACATGAGATTGTTATAAGGATCTATAAGTTAAAAGGGCTTCAGATCAGTTCACTCAGTCATGTCCGACTGTTTGTGGCCCCATGAACTGCAGCACACCAGGCCTCCCTGTCTATCACTAACTCCCAGAGTTTACCCAAATTCATGTCTGTTGAGTCGGTGATGCCTTCCAATCATCTCATCCTCTCTCTTTGCCTTCTCCTCCTGCCCTCAATCTTTCCCAGCATCAAAGTCTTTTCAAATGAGTCAACTTCACATCACATCAGGGCACCAAACACACTGCAGTTTCAGTTTCAACATCAGACCTTCCAATGAATACCGAGGACTGGTCTCCTTTAGGATGGACTGCTTGGATCTCCTTGCAGTCCAAGGGACTCTCAACAGTCTTCTCCAACACCACAGTTCAAAAGCATCAAATATCCAGTGCTTAGCTTTCTTTATAGTCCAACTTTCAGATCCATACATGACTACTGGCAAAAACATAGCCTTGACTAGGCAGAATTTTGTTGACAAAGTAATGTCTCTGCTTTTGAATATGCTGTCTAGCTTGGTCATAACTTTCCTTCCAAGGAGTAAGCGTCTTTTCATTTCATGGCTGCAGTCACCATCTACAGTGATTTTGGAGCCCCAAAAAATACAGTCTGACACTGTTTCTACTGTTTCCCCACCTATTTCTCATGAAGTGATGGGACCGGACGCCATGGTTTTAGTTTTCTGAATGTTGAGTTTTAAGCCAATTTTTTCACTCTCCCCTTTCACATTCATCAAGAGGCTCTTTAGTTCTTCTTCACTTTCTGCCATAAGGGTGGTGTCATCTGCATATCTGAGGTTATTGATATTTCTCCTGGCTGGATTCCAAATTGGAATCTCTTGATTCAAGCTTGTGCTTCTTCCAGTCCAGGGTTTCTCATGATGTACTCTGAATATAAGTTAAACAAACAGAGTGACAATATACAGCCTGACATATTCCTTTCCTGATTTGGAACCAGTCTGTTTTTCCATGTACAGTTCTAACTGTTGCTTCCTGACCTGCATATAGGTTTCTCAAGAGGCAGGTTAGGTAGTCTGATATCCCTATCTCTTCCAGAATTTTCCACAGTTTATTGTGATCCAAACAGTAAGGCTTTGGCATAGTCAATAAAGCAGAAATAGATGCTTTCCTGGAACTCTCTTGCTTTTTCAATGACCCAGTGGATGTTGGCAATTTGATCTCTGGTTCCTCTCCTTTTCTAAAACAAGCTTGAACATCTTGAAGTTCACAGTTCACATTTGCTGAAGCCTGGTTTGGAGAATTTTGAGCATGACTTTACTAGCATGTGAGATGACTGCAATTGTGCAGTAGTTTCAGCATTTTTTGGCATTGCCTTTCTTTGGAATGGAATGAAAACTGACTTTTCCAGTCCTGTGGCCACTACTGAGTTTTCCAAATTTGCTGACATATTCAGTGCAGCACTTGCTCAGGATTATCTTTTAGCATTTAAAATAGCTCAATTGGAATTACATCACCTCTACTAGCTTTGTTCTTAGTGATTCTCCCTAAAGCCCACTTGACTTCGCATTGCAGGATGTCTGGCTCTAGGTAAATGATCACACCATCGTGATTATCTGGGTCATGAAGATCTTTTTTGTACAGTTCTTCTGTGTATTCTTGCCACCTCTTTTTAATATCTTCTGCTTCTGTTAGGTCCATACCATTTCTGTCCTTTATTGAACCCATCTTTGTATAAAATGTTCCCTCGATATCTCTAATTTTCTTGAAGAAATCTCTACTCTTTTCCATTCTTTTGTTTTCCTCTATTTCTTTTCATTGATCATTGAAGAAGGCTTTCTTATCTCTCCTTGCTATTCTCTGGAACTCCGCATTCAAATGAGTGTATCTTTCCTTTCCTCCTTTGCTTTCACATTGCTTCTCTTCACAGCTATTTGTAAGGCCTCATCAAACAGCCATTTTGCTTTTTTGCATTTCTTTTTCTTGGGGATGGTCTTGTTCCCTGTCTCCTGTACAGTGTCATGAACCTCTGTCCATTAATCATAAGGAATTTGATTTAGGTTATACCTTAGTTTTCTGAATGTTGAGTTTTAAGCCAACTTTTTCACTCTCCCTTTTCACATTCATCAATAAGCTCTTTAGTTTTTCTTCACTTTCTGCCATAAGGGAGGTATCATATGCATATCCGAGGTTATTGATATTTCTCCTGGCTGGATTCCAAGCTGGAATCTCTTGATTCCAGCTTGTGCTTCTTCCAGGCCTGACCATTATACCTGAATGGTCTAGTGATTTTACCCACTTTCTTCAATTTAAGTCAGAATTTGGCAATAATGAATTCATGATCTGAGCCACAGTCAGCTCCTGGTCTTGTTTTTTTGCTGACTATATAGATCTTCTCCATCTTTGGCTGAAAATAATATAATCAATCTGATTTTGGTGTTGGCCGTCTGATGATGTCCATGTGTAGAGTCTTTTCTTGTGTTGTTGGAAGAGGGTGTTTGCTATGACCAGTGCATTCTCTTGGCAAAACTCTATTAGCCTTTGCCCTGCTTCATTCTGTACTCCAAGGCCAAATTTGCCTGTTAGTCTAGGTGTTTCTTGACTTCCTACTTTTGTATTCCAATCCCCTATAATGGAAAGGACATCTTTTTTGGGTGTTAGTTTTAAAAGATCTTGTAGGTCTTCATAGAACCATTCAAATTCAGCTTCTTCAGCATTACCACTCAAGGCATAGACTTGGATTCCCGTGATATTTAATGGTTTGCTTTGGAAATGAACAGATATCATTTTGTCATTTCAGATATTGCATCCAAGTATTGCATTTCGGACTCTTGTTTACTATGCTGGCTACTCCATTTCTTCTAAGAGATTCTTGCCCACAGTGGTAGATATAATGGTCATCTGAATTAAATTCACCCATTCTAGTCCATTTTAGTTCACTGATTCCTAGAATGTCGACGTTCGCTCTTGCCATCACTTATTTGACCACTTCCAATTTGCCTTGATTCATGGACCTAACATTCCAAGTTCCTATGCAATATTGCTCTTTACAGCATTGGGCCTTGCTTCCATCACCAGTCCCATCCACAACTGGGTATTGTTGTTGCTTTGGCTCCATCCCTTCATTCTTTCTGGAGTTATTTCTCCACTGATCTCCATTAGCATATTGAGAACCTACTGACCTGGAAATATTCTTACCTTGAGAACCCCATGAAAAGTATGAAAAATAAAAGTTCTTACAGGTGGAAGAATCTGCCTGCCAATGAAGGAAACACAGAAGGCACAGTTTCCTTGACCAGGAAAATACCTTGGAGGGGGAAATGGCAACTCACTTCAGTATTCTTGCTTGGAAAATTCCATGGACAGAGGTGCCTGGTGAGCTACCATCCATGGGGTTGCCAACAGCCAGACACGACTGAGCACACATGCACATAAGGTAAAAGATGTAAATAGATTTTTGTTGTTGCTTGGTCTTTAAGTGTCTGAATCTTTCTTGATCCTATGGACTGTAGCCTTCCATGCTCTTCTGTCCATGGGATTTCCCAGGCAAGAATACTGGAGTGGGCTGCCACATCCTCCTTCAGAGAATCCGCCTGAGCCTAAGATCAAACCTGCTTCTCCTGCAGTAGTAAGCAGCTTCTTTACCACTGAGTCACCAGGCAAAACTTTAAATATTTTAGCTTAATGTTTTATGAGTATTATGTAATCAAACAAGGTCATGTTAAATATCTCATGATATTCTTCATATATAAAATTCCAAATATGAGGCTTCCCTGGTGGTTGATGGTCCAGAGGTTAAGAATCTGCTTTGCAATTCAGGTGATGTGGGTTTAATCCTTGCCTGTGTAACCAGGGTCCCACATGCCCCAGGGTAATTAAGCCCATGTGCCACAACTAGGGAGCCTGTGTGCCACAACTACTGAAGCCCATATGCTCTAGAGCCTATGCTGCACGACAGAAGCCCACACCACAAGAAGCTCTCATGCTGTTGCTAGAGAGAAGTCACTGCATGCTGCAACAAAGACCCAGCACAACTGAATAAATAATAAGAAAATAAATTCTAAAAATACTAATTGAATTATTAAAACAATTGGCTAAAACTTCTCAAGGGCAAAATTTTTATCACACTTTCAATAAAAGTAGACTTTAAGTAATTGCCTAAATAGATAAACATAAAATGCATATGTTAATAAAACTAATTTTGATATTGATGCTTTAAATTATGTAAAAGGAAAAAGAATCTCAGTTGTTTAAGAAGTAGTAATATTAGAACTGTTAATTAATACTTTCCTCATATTTATCTTGTGTTAGACAATGTGAAAAGTGCTTTATAAGAACTTAATCCTATAATTTTTCTTCACAACCCAATTGGCTACTGTTATTGAAAGGAAAATGAGAAACAGAATTTGTTCAAAGTCACATATCTATATGGCTGCAAACAGATTGAACGCAGAAAGTCTGATACCAGAGTCTGTGTCCTTCTTGGGCTATACTATCTCTCAATATAAAAGAAATGAAAGCACAATTGCTTGGGTAAAATGAGCAATGTTAATATTTGTTGGAGTTATTTTAAAAGAAAATTTTCAATGGAAATTTGAGAGTAAAACATTATTGTAACTAACATTTAAGAATATAAAGTCATTGATCATTAAAACATGTTGAAGAATTTTAAAAAGTCAGTGATATTATCCCAAATTAGAACAAAAAGCTCTAATTAGACAAATAGACATTTTAAGCGCAAGAAAGGCAGACAAAGTATGAAAGAATGACTAACACTGAGCTGTAAAATCACTAATTAGTGATTGTTATGCAATCACTAATTCAGTTTAATGAGTATACTTTTGTGGCATCATAATTTGTATAAATTTTATTCAAAATATTGTCATTTTGACTTAGCAATTTAACATATGTGCCAATATATGTTATAAAGATGTTGAGCATTTCTTTGGATTCTGCTCAGTATGAACGTAGATAGGAGGAATTTTAAAAATTCTAAAACATATGATCGGCCTGATTATATGAATATTGAAGTAACTAAAAATATAAATTTGAAGTAAACATATTACATAGCATTACTAGAACACAGTGGTGCTACAATATAGAAAAACATACCTACAAATATCTAAAGTTATTAAAGCTTTTGTTTTGCAAAATAGAAATTCTTAAAATTGTACAAGGCTAGTAATTATTAAGACTTTTTTTCTCTGTATTACTTACCAATATAGTATGAAGAAAGTTTTCCAATAGATTAGGCAATATAAATTGAAGGCATAATGATTAACACTATTGTGTTTATCATTTGTCTGCTTTTGTTCTCTAATCAGAAATGCGAATGTCTCATGACAATTATAGTCACGTGACTCCCTTAGGTGGAACTGTCTTCCACCTAAGGACAAGTTTTGGGACACATTGGTAGGAAATTACAGAGTAGAAGGATGAACACTTCACAGTGTTTCCACACCCTCTCTTGCTTTGAGAGACACAGGAAAGCCAAATGGCAGTTGAGGGCTCTTCCTTGTATCCAAGAACCCACTGGACAGGTCATTATGAATGAATTATATTCCTGTTGGGTGACTGAATTTTGGGATCTAATAATTTTGGTTCCACTCCAAGATAAAAGTAAACACTATTATTATACATACTGCAGGCTAAACTCAACCCTTGATTTTACACTACTGTAAAATCAGGAAAGTGTGAAACTAAAACATACAACAGAATTTTCTATGGGTATTTGGTATTTGATAGACTGAGTAATAGCGATAAAAAAAATTAACAAGAAATCAAGCTAAAAAAGGAAAGAAAGAAATCAAGCTGACAATGGTCTGTGTCGTCAAAGCTATGGTTTTCCCAGTAATCATGTAAGGTTGTGAGAGCTGGACCATAAGGAAGGCTGAGCACTGAATAATTGATGCTTTCAAACAGTGGAGCTGGAAAAGACTCTTGAAAGTCCCTTGTACAACAAGGAAATCAAACCAGTTAATTCTAAAGGAAATTAACATTGAATATTCATTGGAAGGACTGATGCTGAAGCTTCAATACTCTGGCCACTCTTCCCGAAGTGAAGAGTCAACTCACTGCAAAAGACCCTGGTGCTGGGAAAGACGGAGGGCCAGAAGCAAAGGGGGTGACAATGGATGACATTATTTGATGGCATCACTGCTTCAGTGGACATTAATTTGAGTAATCTCTGGGAATTGGTGTTGGACAGGAAGGCCTGGCACGCTGTAATCCATGGGGTCACGAAGACTCTGACATGACTGAGCAACAGATCTGAACTGACTGAACTGATGTAGTTTAAAAAAAAATAAAAAGATACCCCATAACCAGGGGTAAGAGAAGCCTCAACAAGTGGTATGAGGACAGCAATCACCTTTAAAATAAAACCTCCTAGGTGTCAGAGATGCTTGGATAGCACAAATAAAACCCTGTGCACGGCAGGATAGAGTGATAGGAGCAGTGACCCTTACAAGAGACTGAGCCAGACCTGGCTTTGAGTGTCTGAAGGTCTCCTGCAGAGGCATGAGTCAGCAGTGTCCTGCTGGGAGGTTCAGGGGCTCTGGCAGCAGCAGTCCTGGAAGGGGCAGCATGTGGTATAAGTCCTCTTGGAAGAAGTTGCTATTAGCCTCATTATAGAGCCACTGTGTGGCAATTCACAAACTGGAGAACAATTATATCAAGAAGATCTTGCACTGCTGAGAAAGTTTTAAGCCCCACAACAGACTTCCCAATCTGGCAGTCCAGCAAAGGGACTGAGTGTTCCTAGGGAATCTGACCTTTGAAGGTCAGTGGGATTTTATTACAGAACTTTCACAGGAGTGGGGAAACAGAGACTCTTGGAAGGCACAAACAAAAGCTTCTGTGCACCAAGACCCAGGAGAAAGGAGCAGAGACCCAACAGGACACTGAGCCATACTTGCTGATGTGTGTTTAGGAGTCTCTGGCAGAGGTCTGGGTCGACAGTGGAGTCAGGGGCACTGACTATAACAGTCGTAAGAGGTATAGGGTGCTGGTATAAGTCCTAAAGGAGAAGGTCATCATTACCCCCACCATAATTTAGTCACAGGCTAAATTACAGGAAGGGAATAGATCCCCACTCATAAGCTAAAAATTGGATTAAAGACTAACTGATCAGGGCCTTGCCCACTAGAACAAGACCCAATTTTTCCCACAGCCAGTCCCTCCCATCACAAAACTTCCACAAACCTCTTATCCTCATCCATCAGAGGGTGGACAGAATGAAAACTACAATCACAGGAAACTAAGAAAAATGAAACTGATCACAATGGTTCACAGACTTATCTAACTCAATGATACTATAAGCCAGGCCATGTAGGGCCACCCAAGATGCACAGGTCATGATGAACAGTTCTGACAAAACGTGGTCCACTGGAGAAGGGAATGGCAAACCACTTCAGTATTCTTGCCTTGAGAACCCCATGAACAGTATGAAAAGGCAAAAAGATAGGAAAGTGAAAGATGAATCCCCCAGGATGGTAAGTGTCCAATATGCTATTGGAGAAGAGTGGAACAATAACTCCAGAAGGAATGAAGAGGCTGAGCCAAAGCAGAACAACACCCAGTGGTGGATGTGTCTGGTGGTGAAAGTAAAGTCCAATGCTGTAGAGGACGACAATGTATAAGAACCTGGAATGTTAGGCCAAACGATCAACGTAAACTAGAAGTGGTCAAACAGGAGATGGCGAGAGTGAACATTGATATTCTAAGATTCAGTAAATTAAAATGCTCAGGAAGAGGCAAATTTAATTCAGATGAACATTGTATCTACTACTGTCATCAAGAATCCTGTAGAAGAAATGGATTAAACCCCAGAGTCAACAAAAGTTCAAAATGCAGTTCAGTTCAGTCCAGTTCAGTCACTCAGTGATGTCTGAATCTTTGAGACCCTATGGACTGCAGTACGCCAGGCTTCCCTCTCCATCACCAACACCCAGAGCTTACTCAGACTTATGTCAATCAAGTTGGTGATGCCATCCAACCATCTCATTCTCTGTCATCCCATTCTCCTCCATCCTACAATCTTTCCCAACTTCAACGTGTTTTCAAATGAGTCAGTTATTCGCATTAGGTGGCCAAAGTATTAGAGTTTCAGCTTCAGCATCTCTCCTATCAATGAATATTCAGGACTGATTTCATTTAGGATGAAATGGTTGCATCTCCTCACAGTCCAAGGAGCTCTCAAGAATCTTCTCCAACACCAGAGTTCAAAAGCATCAATTCTTTGGCGCTCAGCTTTCTTTAGAGACCAACTCTCACATCCATACATGACTACTGGAAAAGCCAAAGTTTGACTAGTCAAACCTTTGTTGGCAAAATAATGACTGCTTTTTAATATGCTGTTTAGTTTGGTCATAACTTTTCTTCCAAGGAGCAAACGTGTTTTAGTTTCATGGCTGCAGTCACCATCTGCAGTGATTTTGGAGCCCATTCTCCTCCCCCTGCTGCAAAAAAAAAAAAAGAAAAAAAAAAAAAAAGTCTGATCATGTTTCCGTTGTTTCCCCATCTACTTGCCATGAAGTGATGAGACCAGATGCCATTATCTTAATTTTCTGAATGTTGAACTTTAAGCCAACTTTTTCACTCTCCTCTTTCACTTTCATCAAGAGGCCCTTTAGCTCTTCTTCACTTATTGCCATAAGATTGATGACATCTGCATATCTGAGGTTATTGATATTTCTGCCAGCAATCTTGATTCCAGCTTGTGCTTCATCCAGCCCAGCATTTCTCATGATGTACTCTGCAAATAAGTTAAATAAGCAGGGTGAAAGTATGCAGCCTTGAGGTACTCCTTTCCCAATTTGGGACCAGTGTATTGTTCCATGTACATCTCTAACTGTTGCTTCTTGACCTACATACAGATTTTTCAAGAGGTAGGTCAGGTGGTCTGGCATTCCCATCGCTTGAAGTATTATCCACAGTTTGTTGTGATTTAACCAGGCTTTGGGGTAGTCAATAAAACAGAAGTTTATGTTTTGTGGGGAACTTTCTTCCTTTTTCTATGATCCAGCAGCTGTTGGTAATTTGATCTCTGGTTTCTCTGTCTTTTCTAAAACCAGCTTGAACATCTGGAAGTTCACATTTCATGTACTGTTGAAGCCTGGCTTGGAGAATTTTGAGCATTGCTTTGCTATAGTATGAGATGAGTGCAACTGTGCATTAGTTTACACATTCTTTGGTATTGCCTTTCTATGGGATTGGAATGAAAACTGAACTTTTCCAGTCCTGTGGCCACTGTTGAGTTTTCTAAATTTGTTGACATATTGAGTGCAGCACTTTGACAGCATCCTCTTTCAGGATTTGAAATAGCTTAGCTGGAATTCCATTGCCTCCACTAGCTTTATTCATAGTGATGATATGTAATGCCCAGTTGACTTCAACCACATTCCAGGATGTCTGGCTTTAGGTGAGTGATCACACGATCATGGTTATCTGGGTCATGAAGGTCTTTTTTGTATATTTCTTTTGTGTATTCTTGACACCTATATTTAATATCTTCTGTTTCTGTTAGGTCCAACGTTAATGTCCTTTATTGTGTCCATCTTTGTATGAAGTGTTCCCTTGGTATCTCGAATTTTCTTGAAGAAATCTCTAGTGTTTCCCATTCTATTGTTTTCCTCTATTTCTTTGCATTGATCACTGAGGAAGGCTTTCTTATCTCTCCTTGCTATTTTTTAGAACTCTGCATTCAAATGGCTATATTTATTCTTTTCTCCTTTGCTTTTCACATGTTTTCTTTTCTCAGCTATTGGTAAGGCCCCCTTGGACAATCATTTTCCTTTTTTCCAGGGGATGGTCTTGATCACTGCCTCCTGTACAATGTCAGAACTTCCATCCACAGTTCTTCAGACACTCTATCAGATCTAATCCCTTGAATCCATTTGTCACTTCCACTGTATATTTGTAAGATATTTGATTTAGGTCATACTGAAAAGTTATGCTATTTAGGTCATACCTGAAAGGTAGGTCATACCTGAAAGTTATGTAATTTAGGTCATATCTGAAAGGTAGATCATACCTGAAAGTAGTGGTTTTCCCTACTTTATTCCATTTAAGTCTGAACTTGGCAATAAGGAGTTTGTGATCTGAGCCACAGTCAACTCCCATTCTTGTTTTGGCTAACTCTATATAGCTTCTCCATATTTGACTGCAAAGAATATAATCAATCTTATTTCAGTATTGACCATCTGGTGATGTCCATGTGTAGCCTTTCGTGTTTTTGGTAGAGGGTGTTTGCTATGACCAGTGCATTTTTTTTGGCAAAACTCTATTAGCCTTTGCCCTGCTTCATTTTATACTCCAAGGCCAAATTTGCCTGTTACACCAGGTATCTCTTGATTTCCTAATTTTGCATCCCAGCCTCTTATATTGAAAATGACAACTTTCAAGGTGTTAGTTCTAGAAGGCTTTGTAGGTCTTCATAGAACTGTTCAACTTCATCTTCTACTCCATTTCTTCTAACGGATTTTTGTTCACCATAGTGCATATAATGGTCATCTGAGTTAAAGTTGCCTATTCCAGTCCCTTTTATTTTGGTCATTCCTAAAATGTTGATGTTCACTCTTGCCATCTCCTATTTGACCACTTTCAATTTGCTTTGATTCATGGACCTAATAGTCCAGGTTCTTATGCAGTATTGCTCTTTACATCAGACTTTACTTCCATCACCAATCCTATCCACAACTGAGTGCTGTTTTTTCTTTGGCGCCTTCTCTTCATTCATTTTGGAGTTATTTCTCCACTGATCTCCAGTAGCATACTGGGCACCTAGTGACCTGGGAAATTCATCTTTCACTGTCCTATCTTTTTGCCTTTTCATACTGTTCATGAGGTTCTCAAGGCAAGAATATTGAAGCAGTTTGCCATTCCTTCTCCAGTGTACCATATTTTGTCAGAACTCTCCACTATAACCCGTCTGTCTTGGGTGGCCCTACACAGCATGGCCCATAGTTTCATTGAGTTAAACAAGGCTGTGGTCCTTGTGATCAGATTGGTTAGTTTTCTGTGATTGTAGTTTTCATTCTGTCCATCCTCTGATGGATGAGAATAAGAAACTTATGGAAGCTTCCTGATGGGAGAGACTAATTTGGGGGGAAACCAGGCCTTATTCTGATGGGTGGGGCCATGCTCAGTTCAGTTCACTTCAGTCGCTCAGTCGTGCCCAACTCTTTACAACTCCATGAATTGCAGCACGCCATGCCTCCCTGTCCATCGCCAACTCCCAAAGATCACTCAAACTCACATCCACCAAGTCCGTGATGCCATCCAGCCATCTCATCCTCTGTCACCCCTTTTCCTCCTGCCCCCAATCCCTCCCAGCATCAGAGTGTTTCCCAATGAGGCAACCTTCGCATGAGGTGGCCAAAGTACTGGAGTTTCAGCTTTAGCATCATTCCTTCCAAAGAACACACAGGACTGATCTCCTTTAGAATGGACTGGATGGATCTCCTTGCAGTCCATGGGACTCACAAGAGTCTTCTCCAACACCACAGTTCAAAAGCATCAATTCTTCGGCACTCAGCTTTCTTCATAGTCCAACTCTCACATCCATACATGACCACAGGAAAAACCATAGCTTTGACTAGATGGACCTTAGTCAGCAAAGTAATGTCTCTGTTTTTGAATATGCAATTTAGTTTGGTCATAACTTTTCTTCCAAGGAGTAAGCGTCTTTTCATTTCATGGCTGGGGTCACCATCTGCAGTGATTTTGGAGCCACAAATAATAAAAGTCTGACACTGTTTCCACTGTTTCCCCATCTATTTCCCATGAAGTGATGGGACCGGATGCTATGATCTTCGTTTTCTGAATGTTGAGCTTTAAGCCAATTTTTTCAGTCTCCACTTTCACTTTCATCAATAGGCTTTTTAGTTCCCCTTCACTTTCTTCCATAAAGATGGTGTCATCTGCATATCTGAGGTTATTGATATTTCTCCCAGAAATCTTGGTTCCAGCTTGTGCTTCTTCCAGCCCAGTGTTACTCATGATGTACTCTGCATAGAAGTTAAATAAGCAGGGTGACATTATACAGCCTTGATGTACTCCTTTTCTTATTTGGAACCAGTCTGTTTTTCCATGTCCAGTTATAATTGTTGCTTCCTGACCTGCATATAGGTTTCTCAAGAGGCAGGTCAAGTGGTCTGGTATTCCCTTTTTTTTCAGAATTTTCCACAGTTTATTGTGATCCACTCAGTCAAAGGCTTTGGCATAATCAATAAAGCAAAAATAGATGCTTTTTCTGGAACTCTCTTGCCTTTTCCATGATCCAGCAGATGTTGGCAATTTGATCTCTGCTTCCTCTGCCTTTTCTAAAACTAGTTAGAACATCTGAAAGTTCATGGTTCATGTATTGCTGAAGCCTGGCTTGGAGAATTTTGAGCATTACTTTACTAGCGTGTGAGATGAGTACAATTATGTGTTGGTTTTGGCATTGCCTTTCTTTTGGGATTGGAATGAAAACTGACCTTTTCTAGTTCTTGTGGCCACTGCTGAGTTTTCCATATTTGCTGGCATATTGAGTGCAGCACTTTCACAGCATCATCTTTCAGGATTTAAAATAGCTCCACTGGAATTTCATCACCTCCACTAGCTTTGTTTGTAGTGATGCTTTCTAAGGCCAGCTTGGCTTCACATTCCAGGATGTCTGGTTCTAGGTGAGTGATCACACCATCGTGATTATCTTGGTCATAAAGATCTTTTTGGAAAGTTCTTCTGTGTATTATTGCCACCTCTTCTTAATATCTTCTGCTTCTGTTAGGTCCATACCATTTCTGTCCTTTATTGAGCCCATCTTTGCATGAAATGTTCCCTTGGTTTCTCTAATTTTCTTGAAGAGATCTCTAGTCTTGGTAGATTTACTCCAGCTTTTTGTTGATTGGTGGGGCTGTGTTCCCTCCCTGTTGTTTGACCTGAGGTCAAACTATGGTAGAAGTAATGAAGATAATGGAGATCTCCTTTAAAAGGTCCTATGGATGCACTGCTGTACTCAGTGCCCCCATCCTACAGTAGGCCATCACCAATGCACAGTTCTGCCAGAGACTCCTGGACACTCATGGGCAAGTCTGGGTCAGTCTCTTATGTGGTCACTACTCCTTTCTCCCTTAGTCTTGGTGCATACAAGATTTTGTTTGTGTCTTTCAACAGTCTGTTTCCTCAGTCCTGTGTAAGTTCTAGTGGTTCTATGGAGGGGTTAATGATGCCTCCTCCAAGAGGGCTTGTGCCTCCACCTAGAGGGCCTATGCCGTACCCAGGTCTGCTGTACTCACAACCCCTGCCCCTGCTGTAGTCCACTGCTGACCAGTACCTCTGCATCAGACACTCAGACACAGTTCTGGCTCTGTATCTATGAGGTCTCTTGGTCCTCGTTGCACAAGATTTGTTTGAGCCCTCCAATCATCTCTGGAGGATATGGAGTTTGAGTCTAAATGTGATTTTGCCCCTCCTCCTGTCTTTTTGGTGCTTCCCCTTTGCCCTTGGATGTGGAGTATTTTTTTTTTTTTTTTGGTGGGACTCAATATTCTCTTGTTGATTGCTCAGCAGAAGGCTCTAATTTTTGAGTTCTTGCAAAAGATGAGTGCACATACTTCTACTCTGCTATCTTGAAGAGCAAAGTGCAATTACAGAGTGCAATTTCAGAAAAAACAGAATGGTCTTTGTTCATTTCCAAGCCAAACCATTCAATACTGTAATCCAAGTCTATGCCCCAAGCACTAATGCTGAAGAATCTAAAGGTTCCATGAAGGCCTATAAGACCATCTAGACATAGCTAGCACACACACACACAAAGATATTCTTTACATCATATGGGAATATGGGACTGAAAGACAAAAGTAGGAAGTCAAGACACATCTGGAGTAACAGACAAGTTTTGCTTTGGAGTACAAAATGAAGCAAAGCGAAGACTAACAGTGTTTTGCCAAGAGAACACACTGGGCATAGCAAACACCATCACTGAACAACACAAGAGACATCTCTACACAGGGGCATCACCAAATGTTCAATGCCCAAATCACATTGATTATATTCTTTGTAGCTGAAGATGGAGAAGCTCTATAGAATCAGCAAAATAGGACCAGGAGCAGACTGTGACTCAGATCATGAACTCCTTATCACAAAACTCAGACTTAAATTGAAGAAAGTAGGGAAAACCATTAGACCATTCAGGAATACCTAAATCAAATCCCTTATGAATATATACAGGAAGTCACAGATAAATTTAAGAGATTAGAAATAATAGAATACCTGAAGAACTATGGATGGAAGTTTGTAGCAATGTACAGAACATGTTGATCAAAAGAATCCCCCCCCCCAAAATAAATACAAAATGGCAAAATGGCTGTCTGAGGTTGCCTTACGAATTGCAGAGGAAAGAAGAAAAGTGAAATGCAAAGAAGAAAAAGAAAGATATACCCATCTGAATGCAGAGTTCCAAAGAATAGCAAGGAGAGATAAGAAACCCTTTTTAGGAGAACAATGTAAAGAAAATAAAGGAAATCAATAGAATGGGAAAGACTAGTAATCTCTTCAAGAAAATTAAGTATACTGAGAGACATTTCATGTAAAGATGGACACAAAGGAAAGAAACGGTATGGACCTAGCAGAAGCAGAAGATATTAGGAAGAGGCAGCAAGAATACACAGAAGAAATACATAAAAAATGTTTTGACTTGACTAGCCACAATGGTGTAATCACTCACTGAGAGCTAGGCAGACTGGAGTGTGAAGTCAAGTGGGCCTTAGGAAGCATCACCACGAACAAAGCCAATGGAGGTGACGGAATTCCAGCTGAGCTATCTCAAATCCTAAAAGATAATGCTGCTGAAGTGAAGTGCTTAATATGCCAGCAAATTTGGAAAAATCAGCAGTGGCCACAAGACCGGAAAAATTCAGTTTTCATTTCAATCCCAACGAACATCAATGCCAAAGAATGTTCAAACTACCACATAATTGCACTCATTTCACATGCTAGCAAGGTAATGCTCAAAATCCTTCAAGATAGGCTTCAACAGTATGTGAACTGTGCACTCCAGATGTACAAGCCGGTTTAAGAAAGGCAGTGGAATCAGAGATTAAGTTGCCAACATCCACTGGATCATAGACAAAGCAAGACAATTCCAGAGAAAATCTAGTTCTCCTTCATTGACTACATTGACTACACTAATGCCTTTGACTGTGTGGCTCACAACAAAATGTGGAAACTTCTTAAAGAGATGGAAATACCAGAACACTGTACCTGCCTCTGAGAAAACTGCATGCAGGTCAAGAAGCAATAGTTAGAACCAAATGTGGAACAATGGACTAGTTCAAATTTGGAAAGGAGTATGTCAAGGGTGTATATTGTCACCTTGCGTATTTAACTTATATGCAGAGTACATCATGTGAAATGCTAGGTTTGATGAAGTGCAAGCTGGAATCAAGATTGTTGGGAGAAATATCAATAACCTCAGATATGCAGATGATGCCACCCTAATACAGAAAACAAAGAACCACCAAAGAACGTCTTAACGAAGGTGAAAGAGGAGAGTGAAAAATCTGGCTTGAAATTCAACATTCAAAAGCTAAGAACATGGCATCTGGTCCTATCAAGCCATGGCAAATAAATGGGGAAACAATGGAAACAGTGATGAATTTTATTTTTCTGGGCTCCAAAATCACTTTGGATGGTGACTGCAGCCATGAAAGAAGTTATGTTCCTTGGAAGCATAACTTGGAAGAAAAGTTATGACCAACCTAGACAGCATATTAAAAAGCAGAGACATAGTAATGTCCCAACAAAGGTCCATTTAGTTAAGGTTATGGTTTTTCCAGTAGTCATGTATGGATGTGAGAGTTGGACTATAAAAAAAGCTGAGCACTGAAGAATTGGAGAAGATTGTTGAGAGTCCCTGAAACACCAAGGAGATCCAACCAGTCCATCCTAAAGGAGATCAGTCCTGAGTATTAATTGGAAGGACTGATGTTGAAGCTGAAACTCCAATACTTTGGTCACTTGATGTGAAGAACTGACTCGTTTGAAAGGACCCTGATGCTGGGAAAGATTGATGGCAGGAGAAAGGGACGACAGAGGATGAGATGGTTGGATGGCATCACGGACTCAATGGACATGAGTTTGAGTAAACTCCGAGAGTTGGTGATGGACAGGGAGGCCTGTAGTGCTGCTATTCATGGGGTCACAAATAGTCAGACATGACTGAATGACTAAACAACAAATGTAGTTAATCCTTGAAAAAAATTTTAGAAAGCTATAAACTACCTGAACTAAAGGAAAAATAAAGACTCTTAGCAGTCTCCTTTCAAAAATCTGTAAAGAAAAATATATGAGAAAGAAGTAGTTAAATTCCTTAATTTGAAGCCTACCTGCTTCAGGTACTTTTAATACATATTCAACTGTAATAACTATATTACCAGTTTGTGAACATCAAGAGAGAAATAAGGAAATGACTTGCTGAAGATGAAATTTCATTTATAGATAGAATTTAAAAAGCAATAATAATAATTTATAAACTTCATAGAGTGTTGTGTAGTGCTTCCCAAACAGTATTTTTCTGTATTCTTATGAGTACTATGGTGTTATTCAAAACATATTTAAATGAGGAAACCACTGTTTCCAAAAGATTAAAATATCCAAGTTCAATAAGCAGTATAGATGCAGGAGAACCAGAATTCAAAACTGGGTTGAGGATCATAGCTCCGTTGGTAAAGAATCCACCTGAAATGCAGGAGCCCCGGTTTGATTCTGGGTCAGGAATATCCCCTGGAAAAAGGATAATCTACCCACTAGAGTATTCTTAGCTTTCCCTTGTATCTCAGCTGGTAACTAATCGGCCTGCAACATGGGAGACCTGGGTTTGATCCCTGAGTTGTGAAAATCCCCTGGAGAAGGAAAAGGCTACCCACTCCAATAACCTGGCCTGGAGAATTCCATGGACTGCATAGTCCATGAGGTCACCAAGAATTGGACACGACTGAGCCACTTCTGTTTGTTTTGTTATGAGACTCTCGATCTTAGTCAGTTCAGTCACTCAGTGGTGTCTGACTCTTTGCAGCACGCCAGGCCTCCCTATCCATCATGAACTTCTGGAGTTTATTCAAACTCATGTCCTTTAAGTTGGTGATGCTATCCAACCATCTCATCTTCTGTCGTCCCCTTCTCCACTTGCCTTCAATCTTTCCCCACATCAGGGTCTTTTTGAATGTTCAGCTCTTCCTATCAGGTGGCCAAAGTATTGGAGTTTCAGCTTCAACATCAATCCTTCCAATGAACATTTAGGACTAACTTCCTCTAGTATGGACTGGTTGGAACTCCTTGCAGTCCAAAGGACTCTGAACAGTCTTCTCCAACACCACAGTTCAAAAGCATCAATTCTTTGGTGCTCAGTTTTCTTTATAGTCCAACTCTCACATCCATATGACTATTGGAAAAACCATAGCCTTGACTAGTCGGAACTTTGTTGTCAAAGTAATGTCTCTGCTTTTTAATATGCTATCTAGGTTGTTCATAACTTTTCTTCCAAGGAGTGTGTATGTATGTGTATATATATATATATATATTTCATGGCTGCAGTCACCATCTGCAGTGATTATGGAGCCCCCCAAAATAAAGTCTGCCACTGTTTCCACTGTTTCTCCATCTATTTGCCATGAGGTGATGGGACTGGGTGCCGTGATCTTTGTTTTCTGAATGTTGAGCTTTAATCCAACTTTTTCATTCTCCTCCTTCACTTTCACCCAGAGGCTCTTTAGTTTATATTCACTTTCTGCCATAAGGGAGCATGTAGTTCTAACTTTTATACTATACTATGTAAAGTAAACTTCCCATTTCAAATATATTAGGACAAATTTCTAAATATCCCCCTAGCTAAAACGTTGTTTTTTTGGTCGCTAATTTATATCTATTTATTTTATGATCCCTTGGAACTGTAGCCACCAGGGAAGTCCACTGGAAAAGGGAATGGCAAACCACTTCAGTATTCTTGCCTTGAGAACTCCATGAACACTACGAAAAGGCAAGAAGATAGGACACTGAAAGGTGAACTCCCCAGATTGGTCCTAAAGATCAGTGGAGAAATAACTCCAGAAAGAATGAAGGAATCTAGTTAAAGCAAAAACAACACCCAGTTGAGGATGGGACTGGTGACAGAAGCAAGGTCCAATGCTGTAGAGAGCAGTATTGTATAGGAACCTGGAATGTTAGGTCCAGGAGTCAAGGCGAATTGGAAGTGGTCAAACAGGACATGGCAAGAGTGAACGTCTACATTCTAGGAATTAGCGAACTACATAGAGGAAAACAATAGAATGGGAAAGACTAGAGATATTTTCAAGAAAATTAGACCTAGCAAGGGAGCATTTTATGCAAAGATGGGCTCCGTTAGGGAGAGAAATGGTATGGACGTAACAGAAACAAGCTATTAAGAAGAGGTGGCATTAAACAGAAGATATTGAGAAGAAATGGGCAAATTTAACTCAGATGACCATTATATCTACCACTGTGGGCAGGAATCCCTTAGAAGAAATGGAGTAGCCATCATAGTCAACAAAGTGTCTGAAATACAGTACTTGGATGTAATCTCAAAAACGACAGAATGATCTCTGTTCATTTCCAAGGCAAACCATTCAATATCATGGGAATCCAACTCTATGCCCCAACCAGTAATGCTGAAGAAGCTGAAGTTGAATGGTTTTATGAAGACCTATAAGTCATTTTAGAACTAACACCTAAAAAAGATATCCTTTTCATATAGGGGACTGGAATGTAAATGTAGGAAGTCAAGAAACACCAGGACTAACAGGCAAATTTGGCCTTGGAGTACAGAATGAAGCAGGGCAAAGGCTAATAGAGTTTTGCCAAGAAAATGCACTGGGCATAGTAAACACTCTCTTCCAACAACACAAGAGAAAACTCTACACATGAACATCACCAGATGGTCAACATCGAAATCAGATTGATTATATTCTTTGCAGCCAAAGATGGAGAAGCTCTATACAGTCAGCAAAAACAAGACCGGGAGTAGACTGTGGCTCAGATCATGACCTCCTTAATGATAAATTCAGACTTAAATTGAAGAAAGTGGGGAAAACCACTAGACCATTCAGGTATGACCTAAATCAAATCCCTTATGATTATACAGTGAAAGTGAGAAATAGATTTAAGGGACTAGATCTGATAGACAGAGTGCCTTATGGACTATGGAGGGAGGTTCGTGACATTGTACAGAGGCAGGAATCAAGACCATCCCCAAAGAAACAAAAAAGCAAAAAAATCAAAATGGCTGTCTGAAGAGGCCTTAGAAATAGCTGTGAAAAAAGAGAAGTGAAAAGCAAAGGAGAAAAGGAAAGATATACCCATTTAAATGAGGAGTTCCAGACAATAGCAAGGAGAGATAAGAAAGCCTTCCTCAGTGATCAGTGCAAAGAAACAGAGGAAAATAATAGAATGAGAAAGACTAGAGATCTTTTCAAGAAAATTAGAGATAGCAAAGGAGCATTTCATGCAAAGATAGGCTCAATAAGGGACAAAAATAGTATGAACCTAAGAGAAACAGAAGATATTAAGAAGAGATGGCAAGAATACACAGAAGAGCTGAAAAAAAAAAAAAAAAAAACAACAACAACAACTTCATGACCCAGATAATCATGATGGTGTGATCATTCACACCCACCTAGAATCAGACATCCTGGAATGTGAAGTCAAGTGGGCATTAGAAAGCATTGAAGTGAAGTGAAGTTGCTCAGTCGTATCTGACTCTTTGCGACCCCATGGACTGTAGTCTACCAGGTTCCTCTGTCCATGGGATTTTCCAGGCAATAGTCCTGGAGTTGATTGCCATTTCCTTCTCCAGGGGATCTTCCCAACCCAGAGATGGAAGCCAGGTCTCCTGCATTGTAGACAGATGCTTTACCGTCTGAGCCACCAGGGAAGTACAAAGCTAGTAGAGGTGATGTAATTCCAGTTGAGCTATTTTAAATCCTAAAAGAGGATGCTGTGAAAGTGCTGCATTCAATATGCCAGCAAATTTGGAAAACTCAGCAATGGCTGCAGGACTGGAAAAGATCAGTTTTCATTTCAGTTCCAAAGAAAGGCAATGCCAAAGAATGCTCAAACTACCACACAATTGCACTGATCTCACATACTAGTAAAGTAATGCTCAAAATTCTCCAAGCCAGGATTCAGCAATATGTGAACCATGAACTTCTAGATGTTCAAGCTATTTTGTTTTTTTTTTTTTTTTAGAAAAGGCAAAGGAAGCAGAGATCAAATTGCCAACATCCACTGGATCATACAAAAAGCAAGAAAGTTCCAGGAAAATATCTATTTCTGTTTTATTGACTATGCCAAAGCCTTTCACTGTGTGGCTCACAATAAACTGTGGGAAATTCTGAAAGAGATGGGAATACCAGACCACCTGACCTGCCTCTTGAGAAACCTGTATGCAGGTCAGGAAGCAACAGTTACAACTTGACGTGGAACTGCAGACTGGTTCCAAATAGGAAAAAGAGTACGTCAAGGCTGTATATTGTCACCCTGCTTATTTAACTTCTATGCAGAGTACATCATGAGAAATGCTGGGCTGGTGGAGGCATAAGCTGGAATCAAGATTGTTGGGAGAGATATCAATAACCTCAGATATGCAAATGACACCACCCTTATGGCAGAAAGTGAAGAAGATCTAAAGAGCCTCTTGATGAAAGTGAAAGAGGAGAGTGAAAATTTGGCTTACAGCTCAATATTCAGAAAACTAAGATCATGGTATCCAGTCCATCACTTCATGGCAGTAGATGGGGAAACAGTGGAAACATTGGCTGACTTTTTTTTGGGGTGGGGGACTCCATAATCACTGCAGATGGCTATTGCAGCCATGAAATTAAAAGACGTTTACTCCTTGAAAGGAAAGTTATGACCAAACTAGATAGCATATTAAAAAGCAGAAACATTACTTTGTCAACAAAGGTCTGTCTAGTCAAGGCTATGGTTTTCCAGTAGTCATGTATGGATGTGAGAGTTGGACTATAAAGAAAACTGAGCACTGAAGAATTGGAGAAGACTCTTGAAGTCAAGTTCCTTGGACTTCAAGGAGATCCAACCAGTCCATCCTCAAGGAGATTAGTCCTGGTTGTTCATTGGAAGTATTGATGATGAACCTGAAACTCCAATAATTTGGCCATGTGATGTGAAGAGCTGACTCGTTTGAAAAGACCCTGATGCTTGGAAAGATTGAGCGCAGGAGGAGATGGGGACTGCAGAGGATAAGATGGTTGGATAGCATCACCAACACAATCAACATGGATTTTTGTAGACTCAGGCAGTTGGTGATGGACAGGGAGGCCTGGCATGCCACGGTTCATTGGGTCACAAAGAGTCGGACATGACTGAGCTACTGAACTGAACTGAACTGGAAATGTAGCCCACCAGGCTTCTCTGTAAATTGGGCTTCCTTGGTAAGAATACTGTATTGAATTGGCCATTTTCTTCTCTAAGGTATTCTTCCAACCCAGGGGTCAAATCCGTGTCCTCTACATTAGCAGGCAGTTTTTTGTTCCACTGAATCCTTTAACACAATAAGCTTCAGTGTTTATGCTGTTTTGCATGGAATCTAGGTGGTTTTAGGGTAATAAAAGGGACCCTTAAAAGACGAAACTTTCTCTGACTTTTAGATGAAGAGAAAGTCAGACAGGTTCAAATTGTGAAGAGAATGTGTGGTCCTTGCTGCTTTGAAGATAAGAAGTAATGTAAGTGGCCTCTAGAAACAGAACTTTACCTGGATCACAGTCCACAAGGAAATCAAAACTTCAGATTTAAGAAAATTAATTATTCTTATAATTTAAATGAGTTTGGAAGTAGACCTTTCCCCAGAGTCTGCAGATTGTTAATGTTTAGATCAAAATGTCAAAGAAGAATAATATTCAGCTAAAGAGAAGGTGTTAAATTTTAACTAAATTAGAAATGGTACACTCTGTTCTCCTTTGCAGCTGCCATTTTAGAAAAAGAAAAAAAGCCAAGACATAAACTAAAACTGAAAAATAAAGCCAGATAATTACATGATCACAGGAAAAGCCACATCAGGTCCTCAGAGCACCCAAGGTCTCTTTTGGTGACACATTCCAAACATGCTAGGAAAGT
Source organism: Connochaetes taurinus (assembly GCA_006408615.1). Lineage (NCBI taxonomy): Eukaryota > Metazoa > Chordata > Mammalia > Artiodactyla > Bovidae > Connochaetes > Connochaetes taurinus. The sequence goes on along the minus strand of SJXO01005455.1, from coordinate 23,191 downwards.
GACAACATGACAATCAAAAAGAATGTGTATCTATGCAAGGTCACATTCAGAGGCTTAGAAGAACCAGATTAACAGTTATGAAGAATGTGAGAAAGTGGTAATAAACTTTTTCATCTTGAAACCTATGAAGTTGATTGTTCATCTACCAGAGGTGAGAACACATCTAACTAGGTCATTAAGCACAGCAAGCTTCAGGCAAAAGTGAGAATGAGATACCACTAAAAGACAATATATCAGCAAGTTAGACCTTCAGCCCTCAGCACATTATGTAATTCAACCTCTCACATGACTTATTCTAGACATGATAATGATTGCAGTTACTTTGCATTAGGTATTTTTTTTTTAAACTATGGGAACTACACAAATAAAAAAAAATGCTTAGGAGAAGCAGGATTTCAGTCAATGTTAGGTCAAATTTCCTGCATTTGCACAGTCAAGAGTGCTTCAGCATTTTCATCCATTAAATAAGCTTCTGAGTGATAACCTGCACTCCCTTGTTCAACTTGCCCTTGATTGATGTGTAAATCCTCTGTAATTCTAATTATTTGCCCAAAGGGTTTATATTAGGTGTGTGAGAAGTGACTCAGGCCCCAATATTTATGGGAGAAAGCCAAAAAGTACTGGGAGCTCATACAAATTAAAGAAAGATGACACAGAAAAACATCTGGCTCATTAAATTTGAATAGCAAGATTATCTCTTCCACAATAATTAACCTGAAGTAAACTGTTTGAATGGTATCAGTCAGTTCATTTCAGTTCATTTCAGTCGCTCAGTCATGTCTGATTCTTTGCGACCCCATGAATTGCAGCATGCCAGGCCTCCCTGTCCATCACCAACTCCCGGAGTTCACTCAGACTCACGTCCATAGAGTCAGTGATGCCATCCAGCCATCTCATCCTCTGTCGTCCCCTTCTCCTCCTGCACCCAATCCCTCCCAGCATCAGAGTCTTTTCCAATGAGTCAACTCTTCGCATGAGGTGGCCAAAGTATTGGAGTTTCAGCTTTAGCATCATTCCTTCCAAAGAAATCCCAGGACTGATCTCTTTCAAAATGGACTGGTTGGATCTCCTTGCAGTCCAAGGGACCCTCAAGAGTCTTCTGCAAAGCCACAGTTCAAAAGTATCAATTCTTCGGCGCTCAGCCTTCTTCACCATCCAATTCTCACATCCATACATGACTACTGGGAAAACCATAGCCTTGACTAGATGGACCTTAGTTGGCAAAGTAATGTCTCTGCTTTTGAATATGCTATCTAGGTTGGTCATATTAAAATTAAAAGGTCATTTTTTTCTCTCTCTTACATTAAAAAATTGTACTCAGAATAGAACTGCCATATGACCCAGCATTCCCACTGCTGGACATACACACCCAGGAAACCAGAATTGAAAGAGAAATGTGTACCCCAATGTTCATCGCAGCACTGTTTACAATAGCCAAGACATGGAAGCAACTTAAATGTCCATTGGCATATGAATGGATAAGAAAATTGTGGTATGCATACACAATAAAATATTACTCAGCCATTAAAAAGAATACATTTGAATCAGTTGTAATCAGATGGATGAAACTGGAGCCTATTATACAGAGTGAAGTAAGTCAGAAAGAAAAACACCAATACAGTATACTAATGCATANGCATATGAATGGATAAGAAAATTGTGGTATGCATACACAATAAAATATTACTCAGCCATTAAAAAGAATACATTTGAATCAGTTGTAATCAGATGGATGAAACTGGAGCCTATTATACAGAGTGAAGTAAGTCAGAAAGAAAAACACCAATACAGTATACTAATGCATATATATGGAATTTAGAAAGATGGTAATGATGATTCGATACACGAGACAGCAAAAAAAAGAAAGAAAGAAACGCAGATGGAAAGAATAGTCTTTTGGACTCTGTGGGAGAGTGTGAGGGTGTGATGATTTGAGAGGGTATTGTTGAAACGTGTATATTATCATATGTGAAATGGATCACCTGTCTAGGTTTGATGCATGAGACAGGGTGCTCAAGGTTGTTGCACTGGGATGACCCTGGGGGTTGGGGTGGGGAGGGAGGAGGGAGGTTGGAGGGGGATTCTGGATGGGGAACACATGTGCACCTGTGGATGACTCATGTTGATGTTTAGCAAAAACCACTACAATATTGTAAAGTAATTAGCCTCTAATTAAAATAAATTAATTAATTTAAAATTTAAAAAAAAAAGAGAGAACATTCATTCTGGAATAGGATCAGGATATATACGGCCTAGAATATATAATGTCCAGACATTATGTCATTACTTTAAGTTTCTAAGATATAAGCCATATTATTTTCTATGTCCATTTATCATTAAAATACTGATGGGGTGAAAGGGAGGTAACAGGGGGGTTCAGGATGGGGGAACACATGTACACCCATGGTTGATTCATGTCAATGTATGGCAAAACCCACCACAATATTGTATAAAGTAATCAGCCTCCAATTAAAATAAATAATTTTTTTAAAAAAGAGGATGTTGTTATTTTTAATTTGTGCCAGAATCTTAGTGCTTAGCAATGAGCATGCCAATTCCAGAAAAGATTTTATTATAAAAGCCATTGCGATAATATCACCATACACTGTAGAACTATTGGGTGGCCAAAAGATTGGTTCAGGGTTTTCTATAACTTTTTGGTCAACCTAATATAATTGATATACTTTATTTTTTAATACAAAAGTCTTTTAATAACAAGCTCATCAGCTCATTTCTTCGCTAGATATCATTTAATAGTTTCAAGATAGCCTTGCTACTGCTGCTGCTGCTGCTGCTGCTGCTAATTTGCTTCAGTCATGTCCAACTCTGTGCGACCCCATAGATGGCAGCCCACCAGGCTCCCCCATCCCTGGGATTCTCCAGGCAAGAACACTAGAGTGGGTTGCCATTTCCTTCTCCAACAAGATGGCCTTAAGAGATAAGAAAATAAGGCACAAATACAGAGAAACCCATAATTACAGGATAACATGACAAGGTCTTAGGTGTTGTAGCACATGTGCTGTAGAAATGCTTCTCCCTCTTCCAGTGTGAACATTGCACACATGAATCAGAGCACATCTTTGGGAAATGCTATTGGTAGTGCCGCTTGCATTTTATTAGATTCTTTCTTATGGTCTGAACACTGAAGAATGAGTCTAATCAGTTAATCTTGTAAGAGATGTACTAAAATTAGCATTCAATAATATAAAACAACAAATAAAAAACATGTAAAATATAAAACAAGTAAATCAGGCATTTATGCCAATTAATAGTATAAAAAAATTATCAACAGACTCCTTCGTTAGCTTCGATTTTTAAAAATTGTTTAAAAATAAAACTGCAAGTGTAAAAACAGTGCTCCAAAACACCTGCGGTCTTAGGTCACTTAATTTAGGCATTCTTGCTATCACAGTTGCCAGTTTGTTCTCATGGAAAATGAAGGAGTTTAAGGGAAAAGATTATCCTATTGAACTTGCATCCAAGAGACTCTGTTTACAAAATTAGAATTGTTTTCTGTTTATCTTCTAAACAGAATAGAATCTCCCAGAGACCAAAGGTCATATTAGGGATATCAATGGTGTTATCCCTAACTTCTAGTATGATGCCTGACCCACAGCATGTGTGTGCATGCTCAGTCACTAAGTCAAGTCTGACACTTTGTAACCCAAACCTCAACATACAGAAAACTAAGATCATGACATCTGGTCCCATCACTTAATGGGAAATAGATGGGGAAACAGTGGAAGCAGTGTCAGGCTTTATTTTGGTGGGGGGGGGGGCTCCAAAATCACTGCAAATGGTGATTACAGCCATGAAATTAAAAGATGCTACTGCTTGGAAGGAAAGTTATGACCAATCTAGATAGCACATTCAAAAGCAGAGACATTCCTTTACCAACAAATAGTCAAGGCTATGGTTTTTCCAGTAGTCATATATGAATGTGAGAGTTGGACTGTGAAGAAAGCTGAGAGCTGAAGAATTGATGCTTTTGAACTGTGGTGTTGGAGAAGACTCTTGAGAGTCCCTTGGACTGCAAGGAGATCCAACCAGTCCATTCTGAAGATCAGCCCTGGGATTTCTTTGGAAGGACTGATGTTGAAGCTGAAACTCCAATACTTTGGCCACCTCATGAAAAGAGTTGACTCATTGGAAAAGAGTCTGATGCTGGGAGGGATTGTGGGCAGGAGGAGAAGGGGACGACAGAGGATGAGATGGCTGGATAGCATCACTGACTCGATGGACGTGAGTTTGAGTGAACTCCGGGAGTTGGTGATGGACAGAGAGGCCTGGCGTGCTGCAACTCATGGGGTCACAAAGAGTCAGACACGACTGAGTGACTGAACTGAACTGAACCCAGTGGAGTGAAGCCTGCCAGATTCCTCTGTCCACAGGTTTTCCCAAGCAAAAATACTGGAGTGGGTTGCCATTTCCCACTCCAGAGGATCTTCTGGACTCATGGCTCAAACTCACATCTCCATCTCTTGCCTTGGCAGGCAGATCCTTTACCATTAAGCCATGTGGGAAGCCCTTCCTGACCTACAGAGTAATTGTGAGTATACAGTAACTAACTGAATAACTTTTATGAGGATCTGTAGACAAAATCACTGGGGAAAAAAAACCAAAAAACTATTGAGCAGAACATCATGTCCATGTTATCAGTCTCAGAGGAGGATTCCAACCACATTGAGGATAGTAAAGTTCATCACTGTGCCAGCCTCCAGAAACAGAAATCCAAACACTTCTGCTCATTGTATCCTGGCATCAAAGTTGGCAAGGAAAACATAATACTATCAAGTCCTGATGAAAAAATGGTTAACTTACATACAGATGCTTCATGGTGGGCATGGTTACTGGTTTCTTCTGGGTCTCTCCTGGAAGGGCATTTACCTATGTAAAACACTTTTGTACAATAGCAATAGGATAGGATTGAGAATCTCTCCATGAAGGACAGACAACAGCAATGGGGTTGGCACAGTGACATGAGATCACACACTTAAGCAGGACAAAAGGATACTCATTGAGCTTGAAGCAGTGAAACATATTCCTCCACAAGATAATAAGCTACACACAGGCTTTATGGCTTTTTTATCTCTTGATAAAGAAGTATTCCAAACCCTTGGTCCATCCTTAAGCACCCAAATGAGTGGTAGAAATATTATGTTTGAGACTGCCTTTACTAACAACAACCAAAATGATTTTTAATAGTTTATAGGATAGAATTAGGGTTGGAGCTAGATAGATGGTGCTTATGAAATTGTTTTATTGAAAAGCTAAAATTATTTGGAATAATAAACTCATGAGAACTAGAAGAATTTTCCCCTTAGGTCACCTTTCATTATGTTTTCCAAAGCACTTATTACTGGAAAGGACAACTCAATCATATTCAATAGCCAAAAGAGTCCTAGCTGAATAGATCTACAGAGATATATAGAGAGGTATGGGTATTACACATTTGGAACAAGTCAGATTTTAAGTTACAATTTTAAGTTACATTCATCAATTTATCTAGTACATTTAATTTTGTAAAAACTTAAAACAAAGGAATAAGAAAGCATCTTGATTAGAATTCAAGCCATAAATCTTCAAGCATGCCACCATCTGCTGCAGCATATTAGAGAACATACTAATAAGAATCTACATCCCTACATAACTTTTATTGTGGTGTAGTCCTAAAGAAGGTAAAAGATATTTCATGATTAGGTACATTAAATACAAGCATATTTTTTAAATTGTTTTTGTTCTGTAACTCCATCTAAAATTTTATTTTCTTTAACAACCTATTAAATAATTCACAATATCATCTATTTTCTTTCAGTTTACTGAAATGTAAATTGCATTTTATTTCATAAACCTTTGGTTTATTCTTAATGCTCTATATAGATAAATACCTTCAATGTTCACCAACTGCTATCTTGCTGAATATTTTCTAATCAGCTAACATATTCCTCCAAACAGCATAGGACTACAACATTTCCTGAGACCTGGCAAAGATAAGCATACATATCATTTTAAATGTTTTAGAACTGAGAAACTTGAAATTGAGTAGTAGAAACAATTTCTTAGAACTCTGCACAAGTCGTTTGTGTGTGGCAATGAAGAAAGATGGAGATAATATAAAGACAAAGCATATGTATCATTTAGTTTTTATTTCTCCAGTTAAAAGTTATCAATGCTACGGCATTTGTAATTAAATTAAAAAAAAAAAAACTGGAATACACAATTCAGTTAATTACTAGCTCAGGAATTAGAGCATAAGAATGAGAGCATCTGGATCACCAAGATAAGGCTAAGTAGACAGGAGGCTAAGAGGAAGACTTCCTATACCTTCCTCATAATGTGCCCTCATTTAATTTTCCAGCTACTAACAAAGCAAGCAAGAAATTTTGAAATAATTGATGATCAGACTTAAAGTTTGCAGTGTTTCATATTAGAAAGCCAAGGTTTCATTGACATCACTTACTTTTTAAAAAATATGTTTGTTTATTTTAATTGGAGGTTAATTACTTCACAATATTGAATTGGTTTTGCCATACATCAACATGAATCCGCCATGGGTGTACACGTGTTCCCCATCCTGAACCCCCGTCCTACCTCCCTCCCCATACGATCCCTCTGGGTCATCCCATTGCACCGTCGCCAAGCATCCTGTATCATGCATCGAACCTGGACTGGTGATTCATTACATATATGATATTATACATGTTTCAATACAATTCTCCCAGATCATCCCACCCTCTCCCTCTCCCACAGAGTCCAAAAGACTGTTCTCTACATCTGTGTCTCTTTTGTAGTCTCGCATACAGGGTTTTCGTTAACATCTTTCTAAATTCCATATATATGTGTTAGTATGCGTGGATCACAATAAATTGTGGAAAATTCTGAAAGAGATGGGAATACCAGACCATCTGACCTGCCTCTTGAGAAACCGATATGCAGGTCAGGAAGCAACAGTTAGAACTGGACATGGAAAAACAGACTGGTTCCAAATAGGAAAAGGAGTATGTCAAGGCTGTATATTGTCACCCTGCTATTTAACTTATATGCAGAGTACATCATGAGAAACACTGGACTGGAAGAAACACAAGCTGGAATCAAGATTGCCAGGAGAAATATCAATAACCTCAGATATGCAGATGATACCACCCCTATGGCAGAAAATGAAGAGGAACCAAAAAGCCTCTTGATGAAAGTGAAAGTGGAGAGTGAAAAAGTTGGCTTAAAGCTCAACATTCAGAAAATGAAGATCATGGCATCTGGTCCCATCACTTCATGGGAAATAGATGGGGAAACAGTGGAAACAGTGTCAGACTTTTATTATTTGTGGCTCCAAAATCACTGCAGATGGTGACCCCAGCCATGAAATGAAAAGACGCTTACTTCTTGGAAGGAAAGTTATGACCAACCTAGATAGCATATTCAAAAGCAGAGACATTACTTTGCCAACAAAGGTCCGTCTAGTCAAGGCTGTGTTTTTTCCAGTGGTCATATATGTATGTGAGAGTTGGACTGTGAAGAAGCCTGAGTGCTGAAGAATTGATGCTTTTGAACTGTGGTGTTGGAGAAGACTCTTGAGAGTCCCTTGGACTGCAAGGAGATCCAACCAGTCCATTCTGAAGGAGATCAGCCCTGGGATTTCTTTGGAGGGACTGATGCTGAAGCTGAAACTCCAATACTTTGGCCACCTCATGAGAAGAGTTGACTCATTGGAAAAGACTCTGATGCTGGGAGGGATTGGGGGTAGGAGGAGAAGGGGACGACAGAGGATGAGATGGCTGGATGGCATCACTGACTCGATGGATGTGAGTCTGAGTGAACTCTGGGAGTTGGTGATGGACAGGGAGGCCTGACATGCTGCGATTCATGGGGTCGTAAACAGTCAGACACGACTGAGTGACTGAACTGAACAGAACTGATACTGTAATTGGTGTTTGTCTTTCTGATTTACTTCACTCTGTATAATAGGCTCCAGTTTCATCCACCTCATTAGAGTTGATTCAAATGAATTCTTTTTGATGGCTGAGTAATATTCCATTGTGTATATGTACCACGGCTTTCTTACCCATTCATCTGCTGATGGACATCTAGGTTGCTTCCATGTCCTGGCTACTATAAACAGTGCTGTGATGAACATTGGGGTACATGGGTCTCTTTCAATTCTGGTTTCCTTGATGTGTATGCCCAGCAGTGGGATTGCTGGGTCATAAGGCAGTTCTATTCTAGTTTTTTGAGGCATCTCCACAGTGTTCTCCATGGTGGCTGTGCTAGTTTGCATTCCCACCAACAGTGTAAGAGGCTTCCCTTTTCTTCACACCCTCTCCAGCATTTATTTCTTGTAGACTTTTGGATCGCAGCCATTCTGACTAGCGTGAAATGGTACCTCATTGTGGTTTTGATTTGCATTTCTCTGATAATGAGTGATGTTGAGCATCTTTTCATGTGTTTGTTAGCCATCCATATGTCTTCTTTGGAGAAATGTCTATTTAGTTCTTTGGCCCATTTTTTGATTGGGTCGTTTATTTTTTTGGAATTGAGCTGCAGGAGTTGCTTGTATATATTTTGAGATTAGTTGTTCAGTTGCTTCATTTGTTATTATTTTCTCCCATTCAGAAGGCTGTCTTTTAACCTTGCTTATAGTTTCCTTTGTTGTGCAGAAGCTTTTAATTTTAATTAAATCCCATTTGTTTATTTTTGCTTTTATTTCCAGAATTCTGGAAGATAGGTCATAGAGGATCCTGCTGTGATTTATATTGGAGAGTGTTTTGCCTATGTTCTCCTCTGGGAGTTTTATAGTTTCTGGTCTTATGTTTAGATCTTTAATCCCTTTTGAGCTTATTTTTGTGTATGGTGTTAGAAAGTGTTTTAGTTTCATTCCTTTACAAGTGGTTGACCAGTTTTCCCAGCACCACTTTTTAAAGAGTTTGTCTTTTCTCCATTGTATATTCTTGCCTCCTTTGTCAAAGATAAAGTGGATTTATCTCTGGGCTGTCTATTTTGTTCCATTGGTCTATATTTCTGTCTTTGCGCCAGTACCATACTGTCTTGATGACTGCTGCTTTGTAGTAGAGTCTGAAGTCAGGCAGGTTGATTCCTCCAGTTCCATTCTTCTTTCTCAAATTGCTTTGGCTATTTTAGACTTTTTGTATTTCCATACAAATTGTGAAATTATTTGTTCTAGCTCTGTGAAAAATGTCATTGGTAGCTTGATAGGGATTGCATTGAATCTATAGATTGCATCATTTTCTAAACGTTTTTACTAGTTGAAAATAATCAAAGTAGTTTTTCAAACTATTAGAATTGAAAATAAAACTATTCATGGAGAAATGCAGGTAAGAAAATTGAAACATGTATAATATCATATATGAAACGAATCGACAGTCCAGGTTTGATGCATGATACAGGATGCTTGGGGCTGGTGCACTGGGATGACCCAGAAGGATGGTATGGGGAGGGAGGTGGGAGGGAGGTTCAGGATGGGGAACACATGTACACCTGTGGTGGATTCATGTTGATGTATGGCAAAACCAATACAATATTGCAAAGTAATTAGCCTCTAATTAAAATAAATAAATTTATATTAAAAATAAAAAATAGATAAAAGAAAATCAAAGTTGTAATCAGAAATAAGTATTTATGAAACTATACGTTCCTACTAAAATGTTTTGATATAAACATGTTTGGATATAAATGATTACTTATCATTAAACTTCTTCAATCCTGAATTATTTAAAGTACATACAACATTGCATGTTCTATAATGTGAATAAAATAGTCCCTTAAAACAGCCTTTTCCAGTGTCAGAATTTTCACACAATCAGCTTTTAAAGAGTGCTCACATGAAAATCTCATGAGAAAATTGTGTTTCTATAGCTGCCCATAGTGGCTGAGATCCTCCCAAACTGGTTGATCATAGTTGGGTGGGGGGAGAGATGTTCCCAATAGGAATGTGTGCATTTTCCTATATAGAAAAGTAAATAATTATATTAGAATTTGTTTATCATTATTTCCATTGCAATGACTGAAATTCAATGGAAACTAGGTTGAGGGAGGAAAAAAAGATGTCTTATTGCCTTATGTAGCTAAAGTTGAAGGAGTAATATTAATATTTCTTTCATGCACAGATGGATCCAGTGGTTCAGGGCTTTCTCTTAGTCATACTGGTTCCCTCTCACGGTTCTGATAATTTGGTTTCTTTCTCAGTCTTCTTCAATTAGGTGATAATATAGGCCACAGCTCACCAGAAGTATGATTCCAGGGACTAAGAAATATCCTCCTCCCATCTTTGCATACTGTCATTCATCCAGATTTCCTTTTGTACTTGTGACTGGAGCAGGCACTGTCACCAGAAGAATGGAGTTTATGAGCAGTTCTCATAGAGCTGCCTGTGGGTAGCCTCACTACAGTCTCCTAACACTGAGTTGAACTTTTCCTAGGAAGATAACATTTTAGGTAAAAATTGAAATACTAAATATTAAAGCATCTAAACACACCTATCACCACATGCACAAAAAATTCCCAAACATCTCCCTTCCTGAGAAATTTAAATGACTGGTACTTCTTTACCAATCACAGTTTTACCTTTGCTCTTGTCCTCTCTCCTTCCAGATGTGATTAACTCAAATAACTTATCATAGAATAATTCCTACTTATGATACTATACAACACACTGCAAAAGTATTCTATGTATACAGACCACAACAATAGAACTTAAACTCAAATGTACTGTTTGGGAAAAACAATTAAGAGACAAAGAGTCTTAATCCAATGAAAAGAATCACCCCTCTGGATTGGAACAGTATATTTGTGGAAATGTGTGCTAAAACTCTATTGCACATACTGTAACAAGGTAAAGACACCCAGAGAAAGACATTTAGGAAGAAACTTGGCATCCCTGTGTCAGGGCATATGTGTGCCCTTGGACTATTGCCAGGAGAGTTCTCAGTGAGCCAAGGCATAACAAAAGGAAGAGAAACAGCATTTTCAGCTTTTCTGCAGAAGCCAGGAAAGGAAATGCAGTCTGGCAGCTAAGGTAAGGCCCACAACAAGTAATTGAGTGAGAACACAGCTTTATAATCCACCCCAAAGGGGACTTAGACAGAAAATGCTCCTTTTGGAATCCTAACTAAAGGAATGTTGTTTCTGCCCGCCCACTTATTCATCAGATCTCGCATCCATGACTTTTACAACTAGCTTGTAAACAACTCTATTGGACACAATCCATTGTCTCTCACCTCCTCAAAACAGGCTCATAGAGAGTCCTTTCAGCAATTATAGACCTCTTTGATCTGCAGCACAGGTGGAGACTGAATTTAATGGCCTTAGATGATTGTGTCCTAAAATTACTTTGCTGCTGCAGAGTTTTCAGTTATTTTTCCTCTCCATATGGACCTTATTTGCTCAGCTCACGTTGTATTGATTCTAGTGACATTTAGGATATGTGCACTCTATGCTTCATTCTCATAGCTCCCATCAAAATCTGTTCTTACTGATTATGTGAGCTATAATTGGCCAGTGAAGAGAAATGTTGTATACATTTCCTGGGCCTTTCTATCTTCATCATAGAAAATGTATTGCCTGCTCCAGACAAAGAAACAAAGTCCATAAAGGGCATTGTCCACCCATATGATTTCTGTACATAAGAACAAGTGACAGAGTGAAAGCAGTCAAAGTGGTACCCTGTGAATGTCCATATTGATATTTTGTGTTCTGTAAGCTAAAACACATCTGATTTTGAGACCCTTCCACATGTTTGGTACATGATAAAGTGAGAATGTGGCAGATACTTAGAAAAATAGACAATATCTAATGCTATACTCGGGTCGTAATGCATTTTTTTCCATTGATAACTGGGTACACGACCACTTGACATGTATGGTCTTTATTTCATTCACTTGTGTGCTGATGAAAAACTTGATTGACATGTAGACTATTCATTTTTCTTTTACCATAAAATACTGTCATAGCTTTAAGACTCGGAGATTCTCCCTCTTTCTGTACCATAGCTATTGGAATTTTCACTTCCTGTGTAGACTAAGACATCAACTAGATGCTGATGTCTAGAAACTAGACATAGACTATGTCGCCTCTTTGTTGTTCTGTCTCTAAGTCGTGTCTGATTCTTTGCTACCCCATGAAGTACAGCATGCCATGCTTCTGTGTCCTTCACTATCTCCCTTAGTTTGCTCAAACTCATATCCAATGAGTCAGTGATTCCATTCAACCATCTCATTTTCTGTTGCCCCATTCTCCTATTGCATTTAATTAAGATTTGTAATGACAACATGCCTAATTTTCAGAAAAAAAAATTAATAGTTTCTGTAACGTAGCTCACAAGCCACTCTAAGGTAGTCAATAGGAAAAACCCTTCATTATGTGTAAAATTATGATATTCATGTATGTCAATACCAGTAAGGTTTGTTTAGTACCTCTTGGCAGTTGCATATGTAAAGGAAACTAAAGTAAGCTCTCTGTACCTTTGAGTCTCGTAACATCAGTTAGTAAGAAAACGAGGCATGCAACTTTCCTTTAATGCTCTTCAACTAAGGTAAGATCTATAGGATAAACAGGAAAAACCAGTCTCAGTGAGAAAAACCTTTTTTTTAAAAAAAAAATTATTATATATGCCACTAGGATCTGAGGAATGTCAATATATTAATGTGAACATATTAACACCTATTTTACTAAACTGAGCTTCCCTGGTAGCTCAGATGGTAAAAAATCTGCCTGCAATGCAGGAAATTTGAGTTCTATCCCTGGGCTGGGAAGACCCCTTGGAGAAGGGAATGGCCACCCACTTCAGTATTCTTGCCTGGAACATTGCATAGACAGAGGAGCCTGGCAGGCTAAAGTCCATGGTGTCACAAAGAGTGGAGAACGACTGACCATGTATGTTATGTATGTACTTTATTAAACTAACAAAAAATATTGTTTGTTTTAGATTTAGTTTACAATTTTATAAATGCATATACACAGTTACCTAAAACAATTATGCTTGCAGTTATTCCCCAGCAAAACTGTGTTTCACTGGGGTCATCAGAGAATTGCAACATGAAGCCTGCAATCATGTCTAGTCACATGCAAGTACCCAACACAAATGGAGAGGATAACTCATTTACAGAGGGGAAAAGGAAGTTAGGAAGTGAAATGTTAGTTCCTCAGTCATGTGGTCTCATGGACTGTAATCCACCAGGCTCCTCTGTCCATGGAATTAGCCAGGCAAGAACATTGTAGTGGATTGTCATTTCCTTCTCCAGGGGATCTTCCCAACCCAAGAATTGAACCCTGGTCTCCTGTATTGTAGGCAGATTCTTTACCCTCTGACTATAGGGCTATAGTAACTAGAGTCTATGACTTTTCATTGGCTGAGTTGTGACAGTTTCTCACTGGCTGAGCTTTAGGCAGAAAAGAAAACCTTTCTTCTTGTTGGGCTCTGCTATTGTCACAAGATGTAAGAGCTCCCAGTTCTGGTTTCCCATATTCTATTTAATTGAGGTTTCTGTTTATTCATTTTTACAATGTATATTTTATGTAAATAGTATATATGCATGGATTTCCCTAATAGCTCAGTTGGTAAATAATCCACCTACAATTCAGGAGACTAGGGTTTAATCCCTGGGTCCATAAGATCCCCTGGTGAAGGAATTGGCAACCCACTCCAATGATCTTGCCTGGGAAATCCATATACATACATATTTATCTTTAAAATAAGACAGATGGTATCATACATCATTTCAACAATTTGGGTAAGGTAATTGAGAGAACTCAGGAGACTCCATAGGGTACACGCATAAAGTCTTTGACAAAGATACATAATATTATAAAAGAAATAAGCAAAGATCAGTGAAGTTTACATTTTCCAAAACAGATCTCAGAGCTTATTCTCAATTACACAGAAGATATCTCAACATTAGACTGTGATTTATAAATATGAAACACCTTAGTCTCAGGTGAGCCAAAGAACGAGTTTACTAAAGAATCTTTTATCCTCTATTGGTCACCCAGCTAAAATCATCTGCATACCATCATCTATACACATTTAATAAACAATGTAAGCACGCTAGTACAAAAGGTGAGTTTTAGAATTTTCCCATCATAAATCATTAGGTAATGGTCCATCTAGTCAAGGCTATGGTTTTTCCAGCAGTCATTTGAGAGTTGGACTATAAAGAAAGCTGAGCACCGAAGAATGGATGCTTTTGAACTGTGGTGTTGGAGAAGATTCTTGAACGTCCCTTGGACTGCAAGGAAATCCAAACAGTCCATTCTAAAGGAAATCAGTCCTGAATATTCATTGGAAGAATTGATGTTGAAGCTGAAACTCCAATACTTTGGCCACATGATGCAAAGAACTGACTCATTGGAAAAGACCCTGATGCTGGGAAAGATTGAGGGTGGGATGAAAAGGTGACGACAAAGGATGAGATGGTAGGATGGCATCACTGACTCAATGCACATGAGTTTGAGTAAACTCTGGGAGTTGGGGATGGACAGGGAGGCCTGGCGTACTGCAGTCTATGGGGTTGCAAGGAGTCGGAAATGACTGAGCAACTGAACTGCACTGAACTGAATGCTCTTTATCCCTGTTTTACAAGTCAATATCATGTTTCCAGATATCCCAATCAAAAAATGTTGAACAAACACAGATAGGCTGCAAGTTAACCTAGTTCTAACACAATAGTTCATTATAACATTCTATCGACTTCTTTCCATGCCATGTTGCTTTACCTCTTTATGATACCATATATTTTATTTTCTGTGTTTGATGCTTTGACATCTTAGGGCCTTACTACCTGGAGACATTGCTCCTCCCAGAGTTAGTAAATCCTTAACTAGCATAGCAAACAAATTATCTCAAGCATATTTTTCATATACAAACCAATCAGCTCAGAGTTCATACCCCCAACCATCTCCTTTATTTAGCTCACACACTATTCCTTTGCCCTAATCATCTTAAGACCAGGTATCAAGCAACTGGAGACAGATCTTATAACTCAGAATTTGTGGAAATTGTTAAAACTAGCCTATCCTAAGCCTCCTTACCCCACCTTATCCATTCTTTCCTTAATAAATTGCAATAAAGACTCATGTCCTTGCTTTCTCCCCACTCTCTCTCTCCCTTTGACTAACTCTGGTCTTTCCTGTTAGCCACCTCCCGATGCTCCTCCTTTTAGAATCTGTGACTATAATGAGCTATTTTTTAAAATGCAATCATCACTTGATTTTTTGGTCCTGCCATATATGATTGATAATAAAATTCTATATTTTAAAACAGGGCTTTCTTTGTGGTTCAGATGGTAAAGAATCCACCTGCAATGAAGGGGCACTCTTCTATTTAATAATTAATTGATTTTTTTCTGGCTGAATGTAACATTATTTATTTAATCAATCCTTTATAAATGGACAATTATATTGATTCAATTATTTTGTCATTTTTACAAGTACTTCAGTGACAGCTTTCAGTTTTCTTAATATCTGGGGCAAAAATTCTTAAAGATTTATTCTTAGCATTGTTTTGTCCTTTGTGTTAGGTATTGTTTGAAGAATTAGCATAATTTAAAAATATCTGCTGAGATCTATTTATGGGCATAGTGCTAGGATCTATATGGCACATGCCATGTTAGAGGTGTTTTGTAGATAAGTGAAAATATTAATAAATATATAAAAACAATTATAATAATAAGAGTAGTTGGTATTGATCAAAAACATATTTCAGTGTCAGGCAGTGAACTACTAAGAACAACAACAAAAAGTAGATAATGCTGTTTATGTGGCAAACAGCATGCTACGTGTTAGACTTCTTTTATTTCCCTATTTAATACTTAACAAAGATCTATGAGGTAAACATTCCTACTCACATTTTATATACATAGAAACTTAAGCAGGACTTTCTTAAAATTGCAGAGTTTGAAAGGGAAGGACTGGAATTTAGTCTTCATAAGAATTCAGTAAAAAAGTATCATTATGTCCATTTTAAAATGAAAGTAAGAGAGATTCAGTAAGTTTCTTAAGATCACATAATTGCTCAGTAAAAAATGGATTTCACTAACTCAGGTCTGTGGAAAACCAAAACTACTTTCTACCAATACTTATAGGTAGGTATCTTGAGCTCAATGTTCAGAGTGTATGCAATTTTAGAGCTGGAATGGTTTATCTGACTAGCTTGCTAATATCTTCTGCTTGAGTCTTAGAGCATGGAAATTATTTTGTTTACTTGACTATGTGGTTAGGCCTGACCTCTCAGGAGTATGTGGCAAGAAAACAAGAACAAAGCTAACATATGTATCACATCTAAATAGCAATGATGGAAAAGGAGAAAAATGCAAAAGACTTGGAAGTTCATCGTTTATGACACCTCCTGTTGCAAGGAACAGAACATCCAACCAATCAGTTCAGTTCCATCACTCAGTTAAGTCCACCTTTTTGTGACTCCATGGACCGCACAATGCCAGGCTTCCCTGTCCATCATCAACTCCCAGAGCTTGCTCAAACTCATGTCCATCGAGTCAGTGATGCCATCCAACCATCTCATTCTCTGTCGTCCCCTTATCCTCCTGTCTTTAATCTTTCCTAGCATCAGGGTCTTTTCCATTGAGTCAGTTCTTTGCATCAGGTGGCCAAAGTACTGGAACTTCAGCTTCAGCATCAGTCCTTCCAATGAATATTCAGGACTGATTACCTTCAAGACTGACTGGGTTGATATCCTTGCTGTCCAAGGGAATCTCAGGAATCTTCTCCAACACCACAGTTCAAAGACACCAATTCTTCAGTGGTCAGGTTTCTTTATAGTCCAACTCTCACATTTATACATGACTACTGGAAAAACCACTAGCTATGAATGGATGGACATTTGTAAGGAAAGTAATGTATCTGCTTTTTAATATGATGTCTACATTGGTCATAGCTTTTCTTCCAAGGAGCAAGCATCTTTTGATTTCATGGCTACAGTCACCATCTGCAGTGATTTTGGAGCTTGAGAAAATAAAGTCTCTCACTGTTTCCATTGTTTCCCCATCTATTTGTCATGAAGTTATGGGACTAGATGATCTTTGGTTTTTGAATGTTAAGTTTTAAGCCAGGTTTTTGACTCTCCTCTTTCACTTTCATCAAGAAATTCTTTAATTCCTCTTTGCTTTCTGCCATAAGGGTGGTGTCATCTGTATATCTGAGGTTATTGATATTTCTACTAACAATCTTGATTCCAGCTTGTGCTTCATCCAGCCCAGCATTTCTCATGATGTACTCTGCATATAAGTTAAATAAGCAGGGTGACAATATACAGCCTTGACATACATTTTTTCCCAATGTGGAACCAGTCTGTTGTTTCATGTATAGTTCTAGCTGTTGCTTCTTGACCTGCATACAGATTTCTCAGGAGGCAGGTATTATGTTGTTGTTGTTTAGTCGTTGAGTCATGTCTGACATTTTTGTGACCCCCTGGACTATAGCCTACCAGGCTTCACTGTCCATGGATTTTCCCAGGAAAGAATACTGCAGTGGGTTGCCGTTTCCTTCTCCAGGGGATCTCCCTGACCCAGGGGTTAAAGGTGGATTCTTTACCACTGAGCTGCCTAGGAAGCCCAAGGAGAATTAAACTTCCAAGTTTGATTCAGCAGTTCAACGTTACCAAAGATGTAAGAGCTTTTCCTACTTTTGTTCTTTCATCCTTGCTGTGGTAGCAAATTCTTCTTAGGGTCAGCCTATTTAGCAGCCCCGGGTGTCTCATGCAAACACAATCAGTTACTACCAATGGAGAAGAAAATGGTGTTTTGGTCTGTGTGCCTTTGTGTGTGTATGTGTTTAAGGGAGGGAAATTTTCTAAGAATTCCTGCATCTCTCCTCTATCTTTCATTAAGAAGAATTGGGGTACAAATTCTGCTTTATTTACAATTCTGAGCAAACATGTTTCTTGGTTTTTAAGCTTATAAGATATGAAGACATGTTTGCTAGGGAGAAAAACGTAGGAACAGGAAAGGCCATTGGAGAGAAAATCGGCAATGATTGTACAGATAAGCTGAGGACAAGCTATGAGGCAAGGAGCCAAGTAAAAACAGCTAAGTGTCTGGACTAAGGTGATAGGAGTAGGTTAAAGCATGATAACAGGGTTATAGGAGTATATTGAGCAAGATAACAAAAACTTTTCAGTTCACAGGAAATAATGATTTTCAGAAAAACAAAATGATCTAGGGCTCTAAGTTAATTTCAAGAGTAAAACTGTGAGTAATCAGACTATGCCAGTGCCATTAACTAAAACATGGGAATCAACATCTGGGTCAGCCCTGTAGAGTTTTGCCTCACAACCAGTCCAAATATTTATCTGTAGTTTCTAAAGCTGCTAAACTCCAGTGCAGAGGGCACGTTCTATGCTCTGCTTTGAATCTTTTGTTTTGAACCTGCTTTCTCTAGTCTGGTATCTCAAGCGTGTGTGTTGGCCCTTTGATGGGACTACATATCAAAAGTGAAATTCTTGTTTAATCTGGGAGGAAATTTTCTGTAAGTCTGATGTGCTCATAATCTTCACTATGTCCAGGCTCCCAAAACACATCTAGGATTCTTAGCTTGTGAGATTGAGGTCATTTCAAAAGAGATGTGCTTTGGGAAATGACTTTTAAAAAAGCAGTGAATTTGGGTTGGAGACATAGTGACATAGAGATAATTAGGGAAATCAAAAAGGTGGCAGGGTGATGAGGTAGTTTAGACTTATGGTTATATAGCTCGAAAAACATATGAAGCTCATTTTGTAAATTGATACTCTGTCGATATTAGGGTTGAAAACATAGACGGGTAAATTTAAAGTAGCATCATATAATACACAGAGCATTTATTTCTGAGTCAGATAGTTTTTACTATACATATTTTGGTGAATTCGGACGTTTTTCTATATGGCTTATTTTTCTTTTATACAACTAAGTGAACGTCTATCATAGGAGAATTCTGAAAACAAAAACTATAATGGATATAAAATTAAAATAGCACAAAATTATAAATATAATAAGTTCTTTTGAGAATATGAAGTTAGAATACAGTTTATCAAAGGGATGAAAATGGAATTATATATTGGATAATTATATGTTAGATATATAATTATTCCTTATATATTAGATAAGGGCTTCCCAGGTGTCACTGGTGGTAAAGAATCTGCCTACCAGTGCAGTAGACAGAAGAGATGTGGGTTCAATATCTGGACCAGGAAGATCCCCTGGAGTAGGAAATGGCAACCCACTCCAGTATTCTTGCCTGGAAAATCTCATGGACAGAGAAGCCTGGTGGGCTACAGTCCATGGGTTCATGAAGAGTCAAACACAACTAAAGCAACTTAGAATGCATGCATATTAGATAAAGACAATATACTTCCCACAATGACTCCTCTTCGTTGTCATGCAGAAAGAGTATATTTTCAAGTGTCCCTTGGTTATGATTCACTTTTCAGAAATAGGAATGTGTATGTTACTCCCTGTTTGAGGTAGTTGAGGTTAATTATAATTGAGCATTCTCAGAGCTCCTATCTTTGAATATCTACAGGGAGAATGTGCTAAAATAAAATAATAAAAAAAAAAAAGCAACAACAAAAATCTAAAGTGTATGGTTTTGCCTACATAGATGAATGGAATATGTGGAGGAAACTGATATCAAAGGCCTGCTAGACGGAGAACCATAGTATACAGTTGTAATTTTTTCTAGGCTATCATCTAAGTCAACCAGAAAAGGAGTCTATGTGTCTAAGAAGGTTGTAATTATGCAGGAAGAATACATAAAATTGGATACTGATATTTTCTGTTGTGTAATTTTAACTTCATTTTCAATTCAGTTCAGTTGCTCAGTCATGTCCAACTCTTTGTGACCCCATGAATCACAGCATGCCAGGCCTCCCTGTCCATCACCAACTTCCCGAGTCCACCCAAACCCATGTCCATTGAGTCGGTGATGCCATCCAAACATTTGGCAAAGTGCTAATCAGGAAGGTGTGAATTCAGACTTAATAATGCTTGTTTGCAAAAGTAAATGAAAGGGAACTGAGATAATTTGGGAATTATGAGTTTTTCTGGGCTGGGAAAACCAATCAATTCTATTCTCCAAGTACTAAGACCTGACTTTTCAAAAGGCTTTGAGAAACACATCCCTAAAATACTTCTCAGTTAATTAAAAATGGCTTGGCTGAAATAGTCAGGTTATATTGTGAACTTTTGCCTATTTTACATAGTATCAATAAATTTAGGGGGGGTTGTTTATACACAAAATTTTTAACAGTGTTTTGTTATAAAGCAATAGTTAACTAAAAAATGATATATTCCCCAATGTTGACTTCAGAAGCAGCAAAAATAATGAGATAATAGATAACTGAAATACAGAGCTAAGGGCTCTGGAAATCACTTCATAAGAGAGTGCTCCATGCAGAAGAATCAGATACTCATCAGGGAAACTTTTATGGAATAGGAAGCTTCCCAATGTTTACACAATGGGACTTCTGAAATACTATAAACTTTGCACCTCTTAATTTTATTTCCTTTGAATTTATTGTTTATTATTATTACCTTATCCCTGTCCCACTATTTAAACTTGTGTTTCAAAGGTATTTATGTAAAACATGCATCTCAAGATGAAAAAAAGAAAAAAAAAAAAAGCTATGTTAAGTTGGAATTGATAAAAGAATTTAATTCCCAAAGATCCTGAACTTGTAATTGAGATAATAACTGGATGAAACTCTGATTGTATTTCTTTGGAAGGATGTAGGTAGTCTGTATGCTGACAAGAATGAACAAAGTGACACTTTAGTTGCCAGAATATTCTCGTTGTCTCCCTTACATTTCCCAGCCACCCCTGAAGAATCATTCACGTGACCAGTCCTGACCAATAAACTATTACCAGAAATGTCTCTTGACATTTATGGGCTAAAACAATTAGAGGTAAATGTGCCTCCTCCATTCTTTACTTCCCCTTCTGTGGTAACTGAGGAGATCGTGTGTTGAGTTGACAGATCCCCAAAATGAAAGCAGCTTGGATCTTGCATTGGAATTTTTTTGCAAGAAAAAGAAATCATCATTTGTGCTTTGGGGTTTATTAATTACTACACAGGAGTTAAATTATCCTGATTAACACAGAAGGTGGTGAAAACTGAGATTATGTCATGCCGTGAAAGGCACAAAAGGAAAATATTTAAAAACAAACAAAATGGGAAAATGTTAACACTGACAATTTCATAGAGGGAATAAACAGAGATGAAGAACAAACATGATCATTGCTTTGTCATTTAGATCTACTGTAGACCTTGGAAAAACAACCTCACTATTGTTCTTGGTAGAAGGCAAATCTGAAATTGAAAGAGAACTGACTGCAATGAGAAATTGGAGGCAATGAAAGTAGACTACATATTTTACAAGTTTGGTATGAACCTGAAGGATTCCTATTGTCCTCACTTCTGGAATGCATAATTAGAATAGACGTCTTCAGTAACAGGCGGATCCCCATACTGGCTTCCTGACTTGTGAAGTGAAGTCTATTACATTGGAAAAGGTCAAGCAGAAATCTCTCAAACTACTTGTACCTAAAAAAGGATAAGCCACACGCATTTAGTTCTACCATTTAAAGACTTGAAAGATGCAGGACTGGTGAATCCTAGTACATTCACATTCAACTTGTCTATTTGGATCCTGCGGAAGACATGGATCTTAGAGAATAACAATGGATTATAATACTTGCTTAACTAGATAGCTGTTTCAAATGCAGCTCTGTACCAGAAATGATTTCATTACTGGAGCAAATTAACACATGCCCTGGTACCTGGCATGTAGCTGAAAAATTCTTTTTCCCCCATTTCTTTTAGTAAAGATGACCAGGATCGGTTTACCTGGTTTACCTGTAAGGCCAGCTTCACCATCCTACCTCAAGAATTCTCAGTCTCCAGCTCTATGATAATTCAGTTCACAGGGATTTTGATTTCCTTATCCTTCCGCAAGATATCACCTGGTCCATTACAAATATGACATTATGTTATTTGGGCCTATTTATTGAGTGACCTGAGAAGCTGATAGACCTTGGGAAAGATCGAACAGCTGTGAACAGAAAATATAAAGGAAGCAGGATTAGATAGAATGTCCTAGACTGGGTCACAGAAGACAAAAGTCTTGGAAGTGAAGTTACCCTGTAAAAGGAGTTTCACTGTGGGCAGAAATATCCAGGCATTAGTACCCTGACCATGCAGTGTCATCTGCTGAAAGATGCCTGGAAAAAGCATGGGCCCCAACTCAAAAGCTGAAGAGAGCAATGCTGGAATCTCTCAATTAAGTCTTACACAGATGGATGGCAAACTGTTTCCTGTAGGAAGATCCAGGGGCACACAGTTCATGCCTACCACAGGCCTAAGAAGGCCAGGCACATCAAAACAATGATATATTTTGAGATTTTATGTTCTTTATTGGGAAGAACTTTTGCTTCTAGTATTTCTATTGCTAGTTTTTTGGATCATTTCCCTTGTCCTAATAGACTGACATAATGACAGTGGTGTAGGAACTTCGTGTTTTACTTCTGTTGTCAAAGAAAAATTTAATTGGCTTGTTGTTTAATTGTGAAGTTATAGCCAACTCTTTTGTGATCCCATGGAGTATAGTCCATCAGGCTCCCCTGTCCATGGGATTTCCCAGTCAAGAATACCAGAATGGATTGCCATTTCCTTCTCCAGGCAATATTTCTGACCCAAGTATCAAACCCATGTCTCCTGCCTTGGCCAGGTGTGTTCTTTTCCACTGGGTAACCAGGGGAGCCCCAGTTGGCTTCTAGAGGAAAAAAAACAAAAACAAAAAATCTTCCCCTCACTTAATAATAACAGAGACAGGAAGAAAGAATTATGTCTTTTTATACCATTTGAAAGAAAGAATAATGGAGCAGTAAGAGCTACCATGTAGAAATAAATCTGCATTCCAGGAGACCAGAGCAGACAGATTATAATTTGCAGAGTGATGCTGTATTCTCAAAAATCATAAGCAGAGATGGCAATGATGCTTATCATTACAAAATCTCAGCTGTCAAATCTCCTCACAGATTAAAGATAAACTACTATGTTAACATTTATTACAAATCTAGACACATTGACAAATCAGAAAGGTCTAGCAAATCAAAGACAGAAATAATAAGTATTATCACACTCAGTGCTTTATGATAGAGAAATTGATCTTCAGTTAAAGCAATAACAATGCAGGCTTTT
>SJXO01005454.1:123038-134201 GCA_006408615.1 Connochaetes taurinus | reverse complement strand
AAAGAACAAATACAAATACTGACAACTGACTTAAAGAAATGGTGGAAGCCAGAACACTCAGTGATAACATCTTTAAAGTCCAGACAGAAGATAACTGCTCACCTAGAACTCTAAAACTACTGAAAATTTCTTTCTAAAATGTACTTAACATAAATGGCAATCATTAAAATCAGGATCTAGTCACGAAAAATGTAGGCAAATACCATAGGTTTAGTAAAACAGAGGTTGAGAGAATACCTTATGGGGAGAATCACTGAAAATAACAATGACAGAAATTTTCTAACAAAAGAAAATTCATTCCAGTTGAAATCATGGCAATGCATAAAGGCATGAACAGTACCATAGAGATTAAATGTGTACCTAAATCTAATTTTTACAGATTGTTTAAAACAATAAGAAAAATGTCTTGAAGTTTAAAATATATGAAGAATGAGATTTATGGCAATTATTGTGGTGGCTGTAGTTAGAGTTCTGATTTAGCATAATTTTCTGGGAAGAATTAAAATACCAATTTAAAAAGAACTATAATAAGTCAAAGACGAACACTGTGTGTTGTAAGCTCCAGGAGAGCAATAGAACTAACAGATTACAGAATAAGATGGAGAAATGTAATGATTTTTTAAAACTTAACTAATCCAAGAGAAAATCAGAAAGAAAGAAACATGAAACAATATAAATAAAATGTAAGCTTATTTATAATACCTATACATTTAATGATAAAATGTTAAAGGGAAAGGATTGTTCAAAATCAAACTATAAGTTGCCTACCTTAAACACCTTAAATATAAGGGGAAAAAAATGTCTAAATAGTAAACAAATGAAAAAATATCTCATGCAGATACTAATTTAAATTTAAAAGGCTAGCATGGATCTACTAACATCATAAAAGTTCAACTTTAAGCCAAGACTTTGAGCTATTTTCTAATGAAGTTGCTTATTTTATATTCTTACTACAAGCCTTTTATTATATAGTGAATTTGAAACATTTTCTCCCAGTCTATATCTTGTCTTGTCATTCTCATAGCAGTGTTTTTCACAAACACAGACCAAAAGTCATTGGACTTTTTTACTTTTTACTTTTTTACTTATTTTCCTTGACATATAAACAGTTTTGCTGTTGTCATGTCTAAAAACCCTTCACCTGACCTCAGGTCACAAAAATGTTTTCCTACATTTTCTTCTTAAAATTTTACGATTTCATATTTTATATTTAGTTTTATGATCCAGTTTGAGTGAAGGTAGAAGTTTTTGGTAGGAACATACTTGGGCAGTTAGTATCGTAATCTCCATGTGGTCACGAAAGAGTCAGACACTACATATCGACTAAACAGCAACACCAACAAAACAGTGGTTAGCAGTTTATAGTCAGTTTGTGACCTCAGGTCACAAAAATGTTTTCCTACATTTTCTTCTTAAAATTTTACGATTTCATATTTTATATTTAGTTTTATGATCCAGTTTGAGTGAAGGTAGAAGTTTTTGGTAGGAACATACTTGGGCAGTTAGTATCGTAATCTCCATGTGGTCACGAAAGAGTCAGACACTACATATCGACTAAACAGCAACACCAACAAAACAGTGGTTAGCAGTTTATAGTCAGTTTGAAAATAAGGTAAACTATTATAGTTACAAAAAGAAAAAAAGCTCTTCACGTCAACCATGCCTTGTTATCACTGATGAAAAATATTGCCTTCATCTTGATTTTAGAGTTGTCAGTCAACAAAGCAAGTTACTCCTTAAAATTGGTACATTCCACTCTATATCCTTGATGGTAAATAGTCACTTCCTCAGCCAATAGAAAATAAGTCTATCTTCACCACCTTCCTTAGCCTCTCTGTATTACCTGGAACATACCTGTGTCTTCAGTTCCACTAAGTGACCTTTAAGGTGGGCATGACCTTTTATCATTCCATGTTAATTATATTTATGTTCATTTTTTTTTCTGTTTAGTTCACATAAATTCTATAATGAACTGTCCATATAAATGTAAATTAGCAATTTTCTTGTAATATTTTTGGTAAGATAACACTCAACAAAATACATCAAATAAATATTTGATGCTCATCTACCTTATCATCTAGCCACACTTCCTTTCTCTCAATTATCTTTTAGTGAAAAGTCAAAGGGGAAAAAAAAGTGGCTTCTCTTGACTTAGGGAAATAATATTACAAGTAAATGTCTAATTTGTATTTAAACAGTTCANACATCAAATAAATATTTGATGCTCATCTACCTTATCATCTAGCCACACTTCCTTTCTCTCAATTATCTTTTAGTGAAAAGTCAAAGGGGAAAAAAAAAGTGGCTTCTCTTGACTTAGGGAAATAATATTACAAGTAAATGTCTAATTTGTATTTAAACAGTTCATTATAGAACTTATGTGAACTAAACAGAAAACAAAAATTGAAGGTAAATGTAATTCAAAACAAAATCTCCCAACATAGATATGCTTTCCCAAAATAAGTAGAGAAAGAAAACACTTTCATCACTGGATAAGCATTAAACCAGAATGTGATAGACATCACAATCAACTAAGTGACTGCAAAAACAGAAGGAATTTTCACCCTGGTTTTTTTTTGTTGTTGTTGTTTGTTTTTTGTAGTTGATCAGATACAATGTACACGTTTTCAAGCAATAACTAGTCCTTAAATGAGAGGAGTTTGCAACTTCATTTGTCACACCTAATTCATCCTAGCTTTACTTGGTAATTGTGGTGATCATCTGTGTTACCTAATTAGAATTAATAGGAGGAAAAAATAAACACTCCATCTTTGTGGAAGGGAGGTAGTTTTGTCTTGAAGTAAGGCACCCACGAAGTTAGACCCCTACCTTCCCACAGAAACTGGAAGATAGGAGTGCCACCACTCTTGATGTTTTCATTTCAAACAAAAGGCTTCTAGGCTCTTGAGAAAGTCATTTTTAGGTTATAAAATTGATAAAATTCCTATCTGGTCTTCAAAATAATTCATATGCACTTCAAAAAGATGAGAAAGTATTTAATTTTATTTTCTATGTGGCAAATACTCTAAGAATAAGATGGAGAGGGAAATATCCCCCAGTTTTCAACAGAGAGAATAAAGCCTCTTATTTTAAATTTATGTTGTTCTAACAATATGAAAAATATATCTCAGATTTAATTGTGTGTTAGTCACTCAGACGTGTCTGACTCTGTGATCCCATGGACTGTAGCCTGACAGGCTCCTCTATCCATGGGATTCTCCAGGCAAGAATACTGGAGTAGGTATCCATTCGCTTCTCCAGGAGATCGTCCCAACCCAGATCCCTTGCATTGCAGGCAGGTTCTTTACCATCTGAGCCACCCGGAAAGCACCCAGATTTAATTAATCACACTGAAAAGTTTTTCACAGTGTATGTTTGCAGTTTATTTAGTGTATTTTTCTACAATCATATGTATGTGTATGTATTGCTGCTGCTGCTAAATCGCTTTAGTCGTGTCCGACTCTGTGCGACCCCATAGACGGCAGCCCACCAGGCTCCGCTGTCAATGGGATTCTCCAGGCAAGCACCCTGGAGTGGGTTGCCATTTTCTTCTCCAATGCATGAAAGTGAAAAAAGTGAAGTCGCTCAGTCGTGACCAACTCTTAGCGACCCCATGGACTGCAGACTACCAGGCTCCTCTGCCCATGGGATTTTCCAGGCAAGAGTACTGGAGTGGGTTGCCATTGCCTTCTCCGATGTGTATTAATTAGTATCATTTTACATATCTGTTTTATTACTTATTATATATTTCATCATGTGTTCAAATCTTTCTGTTAATCCTAAGGTTAATGAGGACTCGTCTTTGTGAAGGGAGTTAAAAACCAAAATTTACTTGAAGAATATTTTTTGAAATTTTTCTACAACTGGCAGCTCCAGGATTTCTGTGTGATGCTTGAGATACACCTAATTTGGTACAAATTGTAGTCTTGTAGTAATTCTTTTAAGGAGTATTTATTCCTTTAGGAATTCACAATCTGATCTGTAAAATAACCCAATAAAATTAATTTCTGTGCATTATTACATTTGCTTTAATATCAGACATGTAAGAAAAGTGCTATGGAGACACAGAGGTAGAAATGATTAAGTCAGCCTGGGAAGTTTGGGAAAGACTCCACAGAAGAGGTTAAAAGTATAGTCTAGGCAGAAGGTGGGGTGGGGGCTGCTATGGAGAAAGTTTTAGAATATCTGAGCAATGAATTATAAATTTCAGTAGCATTATTTCAGATTTACCAAGGCCATTTGTTAATGGTATGGATCCTGAGGCTCTATGCCAGAGTCAAAATATCTGTGAAGTGGTCCTAGAAATCTTTATGTTAATATCTACCCATTTCGATTCCAATGCTCACTCACATTTGGGAATCACTGATTGTGCTTAGAGTCTAGTGTAGATGAGAAGTGAGAGAGATAAGTGGAAACCATAAAATGAAAAACTGTGGGATGTGCATAAAGTGACAGTTTATCCTGATGGTTTCTGACCAAGACGTGTCATTAATTCCAGCCAAGTTGAGCATTAACAGTTCTAGGAAATGGAAGGCAGAAAGAAAACTAGAGGAACAAAAAGTCAGGATGGAAAAGTAAGTGTTAAGTTATCCCTCCTCTTCCCTCACCAGCCAGAGGCAACTCTTTCTGCTACTTCAAGTGTTTTCTACCCTAGCAAAGAGGGAGCACAATTTATTAGGAAAGACCCCTGCAATCAAAGCATTTTGCTTCAAGCTGTGAATCTGACGGCTGTTCTTTTGAGTCACACTACCAGCCTCTGCTGGTAGACATGGTCGCTGTTTCTAGGAAGAAAATAAAAGTCTATGATTTGAAAATTATGGGGGAAGAACACCATTTTTCTCTCAATCTGTGGAATAGCTTATGTAAGTAAGAAAATACATTATATAAGTGTGGTATTCAGGAAAGGCCACTAAATTTGTACCTTTCTAATATCAATTTTGACAGAATAAGGAATCCATTACATATGTATTTGCATGTGTATATAAATGTATATTTAATCCTGCACAAAAAGTCTTAAGGACAGTGACATCCTACACCTCAACACATCCTATATCTCAACACCTATTGAGAATGCATAAGATTTTCTAAATATGTCATAAGTTAAAATGACGTCAGAACCTGTTAGAAAACTAGTTGTTACATAGGACTGCTCACTGCATGGTGTCTCAGCCTCAGTGTTACTGATATTAAGAGCAGGATAATTCTCTGCTGTGGGGACTGTCCTGTGTGTTGTAGGCTGTTCATCAGTGTCCCTCATCTACTTGCTAGATGCTGAGTTGTAGCAAATAAAAAAATCTCCAGAAATTTCCAAATGTTCCTTGGGAAGAAGAGAGAAAAATTCATCCCTAACTGAGAACCAATAGTAACAACTGAAGGTGAGATACCTCCTATAATTTCAAAATTATCTCCCACATACAGAGTATTCAAATCTAACCCAGATCCAGTTTAGGGAATAGACGTTCACTAAATGCCACCAAGTCCAGTGATGTGAATGCACAGGTAAATAATTAGGTGGGCTTCCCTAATGGCTCAATGGTAAAGAATCCGCCTGTCAATGCAGGAGATGTGGGTTCAGTCTCTGAATTGGGAAGACACCCTGGAGAAGGGAATGGCTTCCCACTCCAGTATTCTTGCCTGAAGAAATCCACAGATAGAGGAGCCCAGTGGGCTACAGTCCAGGGTGTCGCAAGAGTCAGACATGACTTAAGGACTAAACAATAACAACAACAAATAATTATGTCCATAAATAGCCTAGATTAAAGATGGAGTTGAAGCTTGAAAACAGACTTCATAAAAACCTTAATGACATCCATTGCACTGATTTTTTCCAAACATTAGATTGCGTCACAGCATCCTCAAAAATTAATACTTCTCAAAACCAAGAGTGATGTATTCCTTTCTCGTCCTAACAACCTTCCCATTGTAAAACAGTGTGGCTACCAGAGATAAGAAGGGGAGATGGCAACAACCATTCTCCAAATATAATTTTTGTGTATTCTATAGACTCTCACAAAACCTGTGCAGTCAGGATCTCTGAACACCAAATATTGCTCATTCAAAGTGTCTCCTCTAACTTATGGCCCTGACCTATTCTTGCAAAATGTGGCATTCCTTTTTTTTATTTTGGTTATGGTCATCCTTGAACCTAAAGGTAAATTTGGCTCCACAAAAGAATCTGGGAACTGAGTAACCTCTCTGAACATTCTAGTTTTACTTCTATAGGTCATGCTTTATTTTTATCCTCTATTAAATCTAACATAATTAAATTTGACAGTAAATACTGGTACCTTCTTGGTGTTCATAAATCCATTTCTAAATGAAGCTTTGGTAATATATTACTTGTGTAAAATCTATATAAACTTTTATGGGAACAATTTACCTCTTCAACAATAAAGATATGGTTAAATAAATTACTTTACATCCATGTACAGTCATTTAAAAATCATAGCTGAGGAATCTAGATGGCAGAATAGAAAGACCCTGAACTCATCTCCTCCCATGGGTATGCCAAAATTACAATTACCTACAGAGCAACTATCTATGACAATGACTTTTAGGCTACCAGAAAAAAGTTTCCACAGTTAAAGATATAAATAAAGAGCCAAATGAGACCATTAAGAGGGGTCAAGATGCAATCAAGTCAGGATTAGTGTGCCTGGGCGGATGACCCAAAAATAAGAGGGATATCACACCCATAAAGGTCCTCCCTGAGAAGCAAAGAGTCTAAACCCACATCAGGCTCCCCAGCTGAAGGGTCCTGCACTAGGAAGATGAGTCCCAAGGACATTCAGCTTTGCAAATCAGCAGGGCTCACATTCAGGAAAACCAGAGGGTTACTGGGAAGAAAGACCACTCTTACAGAGCACACACAAGACCTCCCATGCTCTGAATCCCAGCCCAGAGGCAGCAGTTTGAAAGGTAACTGGTCAGACCTACTTGCTGATCATGGAAAGCCCCCTGGAGAGCAGGAGGCAGCTGGGTCTCCCTGGCCACAGAGAGGCCGGAAGAAGCCACTTTAAAGATATTATTCTACCATGCTGACACCAAAGCTGGCAAGGGCCGTTTTGGAATCCTCCCTTCAGACAATGAATGACAGCCTTGTCCACCGGTGGGCCTACAGCAGCATGTGGGACTAGGCCAGACAGTCAGCCTGGAGGTGCCTACCCTACCCACCGACAATCTCAGGTCATGGGTCATTGCCACCAGCCGCCATAGAAGCCTGCTCCACCCACCAGCACAACCACAGAAACAACACAAGGGAGAGAATTACAGCAGGCCAGGTCAGGGGCCAGCCTCAACTACCAGGGGGCAACAGTAGTCAGATCTGCCCAACAGAGGGCATACACAGTCCATATATAGGACTTCCTTAGAGCATCAGCTTGGGGGGGCAGGGGGGAGTGTGCTGCTAAGTCTCAAAAGTCNGGTCATGGGTCATTGCCACCAGCCGCCATAGAAGCCTGCTCCACCCACCAGCACAACCACAGAAACAACACAAGGGAGAGAATTACAGCAGGCCAGGTCAGGGGCCAGCCTCAACTACCAGGGGGCAACAGTAGTCAGATCTGCCCAACAGAGGGCATACACAGTCCATATATAGGACTTCCTTAGAGCATCAGCTTGGGGGGGCAGGGGGGAGTGTGCTGCTAAGTCTCAAAAGTCATCTCCTGTGTAAGGTTGAAAGTGAAAGTGTTAGTCTCACAGTCATGTCTGACTCTTTGAGACCTCATGGACTGTAGCCCTCCAGGCTCCTCTGTCCATGGGATTCTCCAGGCAAGAGTATGGAGTGGGTTGTCTTTCCCTTCTCTAGGGGGTTTTTCTGACCCAGGGAGTGAATCTGAGCCTGAGCCACCAGGAAAGCCTGTATAAGGCTATTTCTCCAAAAAAAGAAACGTGGCCAACCTAATACATAAAAGGAAACACAAAGAATTAGGCAAATGAGGAGACAAAGTTCCAAACAAAGGACAAAGTTAGAAAAGAGGGGAAAAATAAATGAAATAAAGATAACTGATCAACCCAATAGACTTCAAAATAATGATGATAAAAATGCTCCCCCAAGAGAAGGGACAAAGTGAGAATTTTGGCATGGTTAGAAAATATAAAAATAACTAATTAAGGCTGAATAATATGCTGTGCTGTGCTATGTCATTTCAGCCTTATCTGACTCTGCAACTTCATGGACCATACGTGGCCTGCCAGGATCCACTGTCCATGGGATTCTCCAGGCAAGAATACTGGAATGGGTTGCCATGCCCTCTTCAGGGGATCTTGCTGACCCAGGGATTGTATTTCATACTCAACAAGCAATTTGAATGCCAAGTTTGTACCACAGATTTTGCTAGGCAGGGTGTCAACATTCCGTGGTGACTTATAAAGTCCTTCTTGGGTAAATTTGCCTGTGTTCTCTGAGGTTTATTCTCATTACATTTTAAGAGAAGAAACAAACAAAACAATTGTGACTGAATCTTTAGATACATTCCACTTTGCAGTAGCAAAATCTTGCTAAGATTTCAGGTACTATTCACTTTAAGATTTTCAACATTTTCAAAATATAATGATACTAAGAATTTTTCTGGGTTTCATGTATCCATGAGATATTTAAGGAAAGGTAAACATGGTTGGCAGAATTATTAGGCAGATCTGGGTCATTATTGAGAGTGTAAACCATTTGCTAAGTTCTGCATATATGTCTATTCATTTAGGTGTTATTATTCTTGTTTTACAACTGAAAAAAAAAGATTCATAGAGAATAAACAATATTTGTAAAGTCACAATGTCAGTGCATAGAGCCAAGGTTCATACTCTGACCTCATCTGACTGAGAAGTTTCCACTGTGTTAAAGTACTATGCTTCTGTGAAGGTGCTGTGATGTATTCTGATCTTTTTGTAACATATATAACATAGGCCAAACTGATTAGTAACCTACTATTGTTTGAACAAAATGCTACATTAACTTTGGATCAGATGGTCACTCCTGTTGTCTTCCTCTACATGCATGGACTTACCGTATCTTCCTGGCTGTTCTCAAAACTCCTAGGACAGCATTCTTTTTGCTCAAAAAGAGCCTGGAGTAGACCTTTATAAATGTTTGGAAGGAAACCAGAAATGCAATAACCACTTTATTAAGTAGAAGAGATTACTATACACTGAGTTTAATTAAAACTGTGGGATCTGGTGCAATAGAGAGACAGATACCCCAGACTGAACTAGTTTCCACAAATTCCACTACCCTCTTGGGTTCATGCCCTGAGAATAGTATAATGTCCCTGGAATCAAAGAAAACTGCTGGGCCTCAAAGATTAACCCTTACAGGGACATTGTAAAAACGAAGAAAGTTTTAATATCATCAGTGCCATCTTCAGGGGCATGAATGAAACAGCAAATCTCTCTTTTCAGATGTTTTTGAAATTCTTTGTTAGAGCAGGAGTATGATAATATGCATTTTTCATGCATCTTATCCTTCAACAGATATTGTTTTCTAAATTTCCCTTATAATCTGTTCCATTGATCTGGAGCTAAATGCTGAGATTTCATCATAACTGATGGCACCTTAATACCAATCAACCATATGGGGAATTTGTAGCTTAATATAAAATAGGCTAAGGAAAAATGATTGGTGATTTTCAGGTATTTAATGCCAATCAAATTTGTTGTCAAAAAAGGATTTCTGTTGGCAAGATGAAGGGATAATTAAAAAAAAAAAACACAGAAAAATGTAAGAAAATAAAATCGTGTGTCTTTGAGAACTCTTACACCTGGCCCCCACCAATCACTGCAGGCATCTGTAATATAATTATTTAGTTGATGCAGGTTGGAGAGCAAGGTTCATATGCTCAAGCAAAAGCTGATACAACAATTAAAATATGGAATTCAGTATCAAATGTGAAATAAATAATTATAGTGAATTTATTTACTTAATTAATCTTTATTAAAGCTTGGAATTAACTACAAGATGTTGGGCTTCCTCACTGGCTCAGCTGGTAAAGAATCCACCTGTTAGTGCAGGAGATGCAAGAGATGTGGGTTTGACTGCTGGGTTGAGAAGATCCCCTGGAGAAGGAAATGGCAACCCACTCCAGTATTCTTGTCTGTATTCCGTGGACAGAGGAGCCTGGTAGACTAGAGTCCATGGGGTAACAAAGAGTCAGAATTGACAGAGCACACACACACACACACACACACACACACACACACACACCAGACTTAGGCTTAGAGAGGAGTCTCCAGTTCCTGTCCTCTGCAACCCTATTCCTGCCCAGTTCACTCACTTATTCGGCCCAGGGCCCTTAGTCCCCATCGCTGNAACAAAGAGTCAGAATTGACAGAGCACACACACACACACACACACACACACACACACACACACCAGACTTAGGCTTAGAGAGGAGTCTCCAGTTCCTGTCCTCTGCAACCCTATTCCTGCCCAGTTCACTCACTTATTCGGCCCAGGGCCCTTAGTCCCCATCGCTGTAGGGGACTCCCTTAGAGACTAGTTCTTTTGAGTCTCTGGACCACTTCCTGTTTATCAATCTTTTCCTTTATCAAATGCATCTAATTCTTATTTCATTGCTTGAGCTCTGTATATTACTGTTGCTGGGTGGTTGTATCAATTTCAATGAATACTAATGCCCTTTCATGTCTACTTTCTTAACAGAAGTTCAGTGTTTAACTTCAATCCAATAGCATATATATTGTTGGAGATATCCATGTCATGGTTTGTGGATGAAAGAGCAGCTAGGAATATGATATATATTCCAGTTCCGGTTCAGTCACTCAGTAGTGTTCGACTTTGCGACCCCATGAATCGCAGCACGCCAGGCCTCCCTGTCCATCACCAAGTCTCGGAGTTTACTCAGACTCATGTCCATCGAGCCAGTGATGCCATTCAGCCATCTCATCCTCTGTCGTCCCCTTCTCCTCCTGCCCCCAATCCCTCCCAGCATCAAAGTCTTTTCCAATGAGCCAAATCTTCGCATGAGGTGTCCAAAGTACTGGAGTTTCAGCTTCAGCATCAGTCCTTCCAATGAACACCCAGGGCTGATCTCCTTTAGAATGGACTAGTTGGATCTCCTTGCAGTCCAAGGGACTCTCAAGAGCCTTTTCCAACACCACAGTTCCAAAGCATCAATTCTTCGGCGCTCAGCCTTCTTCACAGTCCAACTCTCA
>SJXO01005454.1:99381-113699 GCA_006408615.1 Connochaetes taurinus | reverse complement strand
AATAAGAAAATCCTGACATTTGTGAAAAGTTGCATGACTTGTAGGGCTAAGTGAAATAAGCCAGAAAAAGAAAGACAAATACTGCATTCTATCACATATATGTGGAATTACAAATGAACAAACAAAAAAGTTAACTCAAAGAAGCAGTGACTAGAATAGTAGACTGATGGTTGTAACAGCCTGGGAGGGGGGAATTTAGAAACAGGTTGACCAAAGGGTACAACTCTATTAGAAGATAAATAAGGTCTGAGGGTCTAATATACACACAGTGACTATAATTGATAATATTATTGAGTAAATGAAATCTGTTGAGAGTAGAATTTGTGTTTCCACTAATAAAAAAAAATAAAAGAAAAGAGGGAAGAAAGAGGGAAAAGAGTAAATACATTGGATGATGGATGTGTTAATTAACTTAATGGTGAAAATTCTTTGACAATGTATACATATATCAAGGGCTTCCCAGGTGGTGCTAGTGGCAAAGAACCCAGCTGCCAGTGCAGTTAGACCTGAGACATGAGCTTGGTCTCTGGTCAGGAAGATTCTCTGGAGGAAGACATGGAAATGTATTCCAGTATTCTTTCCTGGAGAACCCCATGGACAGAGGAGCCTGGCAAACTGTAGTTCATAAGTCTCACAGAGTGAGACACAACTAAAGTGACTCAGCATGCATGCACATGTATGAAATCATCACGTAATACTCTAAATACATTACTATTCTGTTTGTTGATTATACTTCATAAGCTAAAAAACAACCTCTTAATATGGCAAGTATATGCCAGGTGTTTTCTATGTGTTTTATGTG
Organism: Connochaetes taurinus; assembly: GCA_006408615.1. Classification (NCBI taxonomy): domain Eukaryota; kingdom Metazoa; phylum Chordata; class Mammalia; order Artiodactyla; family Bovidae; genus Connochaetes; species Connochaetes taurinus. The sequence continues at coordinate 112,897 of SJXO01005454.1, read as the reverse complement.
TATTAAGCCATTTATTACTCCTAACAGCCCATGAAGTAGATATCATCACTTTTATACATGAGGAAACTAAAATATGGTGGGGGAGAAGGTGATAATTAAATTAACAACATTACAAAGTGGTAAAGCAAGAATTTGAGCCCAGGAAGCAAGACTCAAGAGTCTATATTTTTGGTCATCACACTATATCACCTCCTTTCCTGGCCCTTGACTTTCTCTTATATTTCATTTTCTATTGTTAACTATATGCCAACTTCACTGCTTGCCTTAGTCTGTCCTTTTTTCCCTGACATCAGAGACCAGATTATCTACAGGCTCTTATGGTCAAGCAGTTTTTCATGAAAACTATAATATTTAAGCCATAAACCAGCCTTTGGTTCAATTTTTCAGCCATCTCAGAATGTCACCTATTACTTTAGGTGTATTTTCANTCACCTCCTTTCCTGGCCCTTGACTTTCTCTTATATTTCATTTTCTATTGTTAACTATATGCCAACTTCACTGCTTGCCTTAGTCTGTCCTTTTTTCCCTGACATCAGAGACCAGATTATCTACAGGCTCTTATGGTCAAGCAGTTTTTCATGAAAACTATAATATTTAAGCCATAAACAAGCCTTTGTTTCAATTTTTCAGCCATCTCAGAATGTCACCTATTACTTTAGGTGTATTTTCAAGATCATTATTTTTTCAATATAAAATTCATTATAAAAGGAATCAGTGTACTATATCCCTGTTATGATTAGTATTTAAGAAGGAAACGGCAACTCACTTCAGCATTCTTGCCTAGGAAATCCCACGGATAGAGGAGCCTGGTGGTCTACAGTCTATGGGGTCACAAAGTGTCAAACGCAACTGAGTTTAGCACTATGAATGGTACTAAGAGAAACTTGTCTCAATCAAAATGATTAGATAGACCAGAATTAGATATTGAATAAAGGATTTAACCTGAATGAAAGCTGGCATTTTATTATATAAATATCCATGTCAGGGTTCTTTCTCAAAACAAGCAATTTGGCAAACACAGAATTCAGTAGTAATATTTCTTCAAAATCTCAAATGGTAAATTTTCCACCCATAAAGTTACAGAATATATATTCACTGTGAAGATATTCAGGGGACCTTATTCTGTCCTGTTTTTTCCCTCCTGAACAGTCCATTAATATCTTAAATCTATAGCAATTTTCAGAAAAGAACTCTGAGGAAAACAAAAGAAAAATCAAAAATCAAACTCAATACAAAGTTGAGAACCTGGGAAAAATGTCCTAAGCTGATAAGGAAAGATGAAGAAAAACAGATCTTTGTTTTGTTTTGTTTTTTAGTACACTATTCCCATATTGAACAAGGCAAAAATAATTCCTGGCAAGTTAACTACTCAGAAAAAGCAAATGCCTCCTTCTTTCCTCCAGTGTTGCTTTTCCACTGTGCTGACCTTAAACCAAACAATGGACAAGGCCACAGTCTTGAACAGACATCAGGCTGCATACAATTCCTTTTTGTTGTTGTTGTTTACTTAAGTTCTAGTGCCTATAAAGTAAACCAAATAAGTGTATAACAACTTAAGATATCAAATCTTGTATTTCAGGAAGCCAGAGAATGGAACAGAACTCAATTTAAAGAAAATAAATTGAAACTTTCCTTTCTAATAAGTTTAGTTATCCTGTTTGTTTACTCTATATGATTTTTCATTAGAAGCAGTCCTATCTATTCATATCTAGAAGTAGCATAATATATTACCCAAATCCCCCATTAGTAAGGACTCATGATCCCAGCCACTGAAATCTACAGAGTCACTAGCCAGGATAAATTACATAATTTGTGGGGCCCAGTGCAAAAAGAAAAGGTGGGGCCTCTTATTCAAATACTATCAAGAATTTTGAAGTGGTGAGAGTGGAGAGTTAAACCAAGTGTGGGGCACTGCTGAGTATGCAGTATCTGAGTCTGCACATATTGTACACCCATGAAGCCAGCCTTCCCTGAGATGCCAGACAACTGCAATCATGGTCTCAGCAGAAAAGAGCTGCCTCCTCCACAGCTGTGCCCCCTCCCCGGGGTGGGAAATACTCAATAGCTGGATTAACACAAGGGTATGTGCGGGGGGCGCTCCACAGAAAGAGAGAGGCAGTGGAACTTCCCTCAGCAAAGCTGAGGGGTCCCGAGGAAAGGTGAGCCTGCTGTCCGCCAACCCAGCCCCTCGGCGAGCGAGAGACAATCAGACGCGACAGGGGTTCCGTCGAAGCAGTTCCGCTTTATTGTTGTAAGCTCTTGGTTTATAAAGGCAAGCAAGGAGGGGTTTGGGAGGGACTTCCCATAGTTGCACCAATCACATTAAAGGTCAAATCGTCATGTGCCATCATTATAACAGGAGTCTATGGTGATCACGTACTGTCTACGTGCACAGAAATCAAGAGAGCCAATCAAAAGTTTTGACAGACAACTTAGGCCGCGCCCTCATCTCTTCCGCCAGGCGCCATCTTAGCTCTAAACCACAAAGCTAGCCCCTTTGTTTTTAAGGTTTCCCACGTAGGGCCCCACAGGTATGAAGTCCTGGCCCCCTTCTTCCCAACCTGGGACAAATCTGCAAGGTTACCTCCACTTCTAAGCTGCCAGTAGCATCCACTGAGTGTTTCATTGAGACAGACTCACACTTGACATTCTCTCTGTACCTGATCTGGCTTCTTCTCCTCCAGTCCAAATTTCTGTCCACCAAGAGAATTTTGCTTCTTGACAGAGACTATCTTGACCCATAAAACCTTAAATATTTGCCAATTTACAGACCCTTTAGAAAAACTTTGCCAACTAGGCTGTTAAAGTAGTTTCTATTTTGCTTTCCTTGTGCCCATAATGGCCCTCAAACCACAGATCAATTAAACAATGTGGAGATTCAGACATCTGACAGAATATCTATTCCAGTTATGAATTCCAAATTGAGAGAATAAGCACAAGGTTACTCCAAGGACCTAACAGGTACACAACAAGATGGACCCAGGCCAAAACCTCACTGATCAGCCAACGACCAGAAGCTTTGCTCTGATTCATGGACCACAATGACAGTTTGCTTGATAAGGAATTAGAGTCTGTTCAGAACCAATGTCCAGCAATTCCTGGAAAGTCTGATGATTTCCCTTCTGAAAGCATAATCAATCTGACAGATGGATACTGATCTCTTTGGGGAAGGTGAGGAGTGACTGAGTGACTAATTTTTTTTTTTTTTAATTTTTAAAAAGAGTTAAGAACTGCGTGGCTAAATATTTGAAAACAAATAATTCACTATAATATTGAAACAGGAAAATTACATTGACATACCTCATTTCTCAACTGCTTATATATAGGTTATGTGTGTTTCATAGCATAGATTTATAGAAATTTTATCAATAGAAATCTTAAAGATAATCTGATCAAATCTAATTTTATAAGTGAGAAAATCATGAAACAGGGACAAAGCCTCACTTTACTTTCTAGTATGTCATGACTGGGTAGATAGAAAAGGATAACAATTGAATGTGGTTCTCTTATCTATGCTGCTGCTGCTAAAGTTGCTTCAGTCGTGCCTGACTCTGTGCAACCCCATAGACTGCAGCCCACCAGGCTCCCCCGTCCCTGGGATTCTCCAGGCAAGAACACTAGAGTGGGTTGCCATTTCCTTCTCCAATGCATGAAAGTGAAAAGTGAAAATGAAGTCGCTCAGTCATGTCCGACTCCTAGCGACCCCATGGACTGCAGCCTACCAGGCTCCTCCATCCATGGGATTTTGCAGGCAAGAGTACTGGAGTGGGTTGCCATTGCCTTCTCCTCTCTTATCTATAGTAAAGGACAAATACTTAGAAAAGAAACTTGCTTTAGTTTCATAATATTTAGAAGTAATATTGTGATAAGATAAAATCAAAGTGACTAAATTCACCTTTTATTGTATAAAGCTGTTTTTGGAAAAAAAAAAAAATCCTCTTCTCTCTAATAGCAGAATCTCCATTTTTCATTTAGCGTCACTTCCTAGCTTCCCTTAAAGGCAGGCATGGCTGTGTGACTAAGTCCTGACTGATGTGTATAAAGGGAAGTCCTGTGTGCAGTTTTCAGGTCACTTCCTCAAAGGACAGGTGGTGCCCAATCTTCCTCTTGAAATGTAGACACTGAGGTGAACTATTTGAGATCATGAGAATGGAGAAAAACCTCAAAGATGGAAGAGAAAATTATTTAAAAGAACTTGTGTCCCTAACACCAGCTCTGAACTGATACCCAGACTTTTAAGTGGAAGAAAAGTAAATTTCTAACATGTCTATTACTGGGGGACTGTTTCACTCTAGCTAAATTTATACTTGAACTAACAAAATGTTATAAATCTTTCAATGAGCAATTGGCAACTTTCAGGTGCCACAGAAAAATAAAGACAAGGGATATGTATTTGCCAAGGCTTACAAAACAAAATATCATAAATTGAATCACTTAAATGACAGAAACATCTTTTCTCAAAGTTCTAGAAGCTAAAATTTCAAGATGGTGATGTCAGCGTAGTGGATTTCTTTGGAGTCCTCACTCTTTGGCTTTCAGATGGCTACCTCTTTACGATGTCCTCACATGGTCTTTTCTCTCTGCAAACACATGCCCCTGTCTCTTTTCCAGCATGGACCTCAATTATACCATATTAGAGCCCACCCTGATGATTTAATTGTAACCTGGAAGTGTTGAAAGTGTTAGTCCCTCAGTTGTGTCCAACTCTTTGCAACCCCATGGACTGTAACCCACCAGGCTCCTCTGCTCATGGAATTCTCCAGGCAGAGTATTGGAGTGGGTAGCCAATCCTTTCTCCAAGGGATCTTCCTGACCCAAGGATTGAACTCAGGTCTCCTGCATTGCAGGATGAGATGGCTGTATGGCATCACAGACTCAATGGACATGAGTTTAAGTAAATCTTTCGCTGACTACCTGGTGTAGACACATCACTCTTTATTATATCACCCCCTTTTATTTCTTTCAGAAGAGTTACCACTATATGGATTTGCTTGGTCAATTTATTTACTAATTTGGGGATTTTTTTAATCCTCTCCATTAGAGCAGTAGCTACCTAAAAGCAGGAACTTATATACTTTGTTTACCATATTATTTATAACACCTAAAATACAGTCTGGCAATAAACACTATTGGATAAATGGACAGATGAATCTTGTGAGATGCTTTGTGGGGTGTATCTTGCTATAATAACAGAGCAGAAGCTGGGTGAATAGGATTTTGAACAAGATAATATAATGTTGACAGCCAAGGCACAACTCACACTGTTGTGAATTTCCTCCTTTAAGTGAAATTTAAGATAACTAAGTGCTCTTTTTAAGAGATATCCTTCACACTCATTTATATTCTAATAGTTCTGAAATCTGTATCCTTTGAATTAGCCCATTTCCTTGAAATTCAGACACAATTAACAAAGTATTCCAATACCTCATCTGTAAATCCAGGCATCTCAAACTAAGCTTATCTTTGTATTTAAATCTTCTTCAACCTCAAAGTCAAAAAGCCTTGGAAATTCTTGTTTTTAATTCCATGACTAGTTGTATGGTTTTTGAGCAAGTCATTTTACCTCCCTGACTCTGCTTCATCTATAATATAAAAGGGTGTGCTTAGCTGACCTCACCTAAAAAAGTTGACATCAATATCGTAACTTTATCTTACTATAATGTCATGATTGAGTAATATTAAGCCATTTTCCCTCCAAATCACCACATCTGAGCAGATACAAAAGTGACCAGGCAGCAAATTGTTCTCTTGGAATCAGAGTAGACGTAGTCAAATGAACACTGAATATAAGATTAGTTACTGAGAGGATTCGCCATTCCAAGTACGCTCCCAGTAACTCACAAATATTCTTAAATAGAATACTTCTAAGGCTCACGTTTTCTGCTTATTATTTATGCACATGCTAGCTAATTAAGAATTTAGAACCAAAAACAGACTCACATTTCCCTCATCACCATTTCACATTCTTAAGTCTTTCTCATGTTTAAAATTTTAGTTAACATCTTTCTTTATAGAGGCCATAGAATACTCCCACCCCTTCTCGTTACCTTTAACATTCGTCAACTGATATCTTTTTTTCTAACTCACAATGCGTAGACATATGGGTAGATAAATACGTATAGACTCAGATACTGACTCAAATAGTCTCTCTTATTTATTTTTTCCCTTAGTGTTCAGTATTGCTTCTTGTATTTGGGAAGTGGTTGGTAAATACCTGAGAATAGTTAGAGCTATTGTACCAGAAACTTACCTTATCCCTAAAGAAAACCATCATGAAGACGAATTTGGGTGCCATAAATTAAGAAATCTAGGAGGATGGGATCAAGATGACAGAGTAGAAAGACCCTGAGCTCACCCTGTCACAAACACATCAAGACTATGATCACATACAGAGCAACTCTTGTGGAATAGTCTGAAGACTAGAAGAACGACTCATCATCAAGACTGTAAGGAAAGAACTGAACAAAATCTTACATGAGGGGAAGAGGGATGATCTTGTTGGGACCCATTCTCCTGACAGGTGACCCAGAAGAAGGGGCTATCACAAGCTCCAGGATCCTTTGAGCCCCAGATTAGGCTTCTTAAACATTGGGTCTGGAACCAGGAAGGAGAGTTCCCTTAATTGCTTTTAAGACCAGTGGGGCTCACCAGAGGGTAGGAAATCACTGAGACTCTGCTCTTAAAGTGTGCATAAACAGGTTTGATTGCTCTCAGTCACAGAGCAGAGACAGCAGATTGAAAACCGCTGTTCACTGTGACTGGCCTGCCAGGACTACCCAAGCACACCCACCAGAATCCCCCGGGCTTCAGCCCCTCCTTTGGCACCGCTCCCTGCAAAAGCAGCAACTCCACCAAGGAAAGTGGAGCCAGGTCAGAAGCGCAGGCCCAAGTCCTCCAGCCTGGGTTGTACTTGCCCCACCATAGGGTGGTGACCACCATTGAGCCCAGGTGATGCCCTGGCTCACACCTGGCTCTGGCTACAGTCAATCAGACTCCAGCCCCACCTCCCACCAAGTCACAGGCTGCCACCTCACCCTGGAGGAAGACGTGGCTTGTGTTCCCTTCAGATCCAGCTCTGCCAACAAGACGCTGGGTGCACAGACCACAGAGGGCCACTCTCAGGTAAGGACATGACTTCAAGACCTGGATAGGTCACCGTTTCACCTAGTTTCACAGAGACAGAGAAAGTCAAATAAAAAGAGAAAATAAAGACTGTTTCAAATGAAAGAACATGATAAAACCCCAGGGGGAAAAATCCTTAATGAAAAGGAGATAAATAATTTACCTGATAAAATGTTCAAAGCAATAGTAATAAGAACAAGCCCTGAACTCAGGAGAAAAATAGAGGAACACAATGAGAACTTTAAAAAAAAAAAAAAAGAACTAGAAAATAGAGCTAATCAGAGTTGAATTATACAATAACTGAAATAAAAGATACACTAGATGGAATTAACAATAGATTAGGTGACACAGAAAAAGGCATAAGCAACTGGAAGATGAAAGTCACCCAAACAGAACAGGGAAAAAAAAAAAAAAAACCTAAGTGAGCAGAGTTTAAGGGACCTCTAGGACAATGTCAAGCATTCTAACATTCACATTACAGGGGTCCCAGAAGGAGAAGAGAAGGAAAAAGGACAGAAAACTTATTTGATGAAATTATGGCTATAAACTTTCCTAACCTGGGATGGAAACAGATATTCAGGTCCACGGGTCTAAGAGTGTCCCAACAAAATGAATCCAAAGAGGCTCACAGCAAGACATATCACAATTAAAATGGCACAAATTAAAGATAAAGATAGAATTCTTTAGGTGGCAAGAGAAAAACAAAGAGCCACATTCAAGGGTACCCCCATAAAACCAAATCATCAGCTGATTTTTTCAGCAGAAACTTTGCAGGACAGAAAAGAGTAGATCATTTATTTAAAGTGCTGAGGGAAGCAACTTACAACCAAGGGTACTCTGCACAGCAATTTTGTTATTTCAAGTGGAAGAAGTGTAAGCAGCTCCTTGCTGGAAGCCTGCCCTCAACAGGAAACCCCTTTTTCTTGTCAGTTTAGGAGAGCTACATTGTAATTAGCCATAAACAAGGCATCGCCACACTCTGCTCATCTCTGACCCAAGCACACCTTTCAAATCTTTTGATCATACGATACATCATGTAAACTGTTGGTTCTTCCGTAGATCAAATAAGTAGAAGTGAAGAATAAGTAATTAACAAATAATCAGATCTCTTCCCTAGCTTCCCCTTCATTAATCTCACGTACAGACTGTGTGAACAAGATAACATCCAGAGGACAATCACAAGAAGTTGACAAGTCTGCCAACTCTATCAATGATTAGTTGAGATTACCTCCCTTTTTCCTTTAAAAAAACTTTGATGACCAAGCAGAATCTTGGGAAAGGATTCCAAGGGACACTGAGTGCACCATCTCACCAGATTGCCAGCATTCTGATTATAAGCAATTTTCCTTTCTAATAAGAACTGCCTCTTGGGTATTGATTTTCTAACAGAGAAGAGCCAGACCTCAGTTCAGTAACGGAAGAGACTGAGCTCCCCTGACGAGCAAAAACGAATTCATCACCACTAAATTAGTCTCTCTCTCTCTCTCTCTCTCACACACACACACACACACACACACACACACACACACACACACACACACACACACACACACACCATTAAAGAGTCTTCCTTAAGTGAAGCTGGAGTCAAGGGAAGGTGATCAGGGAAAGTTTAAAGGATTTCTCTCTCTTTTTTTTTTTTTTTTTTAACTCTATTTATTTATTTATTTATTTATTTTTGGCTGTGCTGGGATTCCTTACTGGACACAGGTTTTCTCTAGTTGCAGAGAAAGTGTCATTAGTCATGTCCCACTCTTTGCGATCCCATGGACTGCAGCCTGCCAGGCTCCTCTATCCATGGAATTCTCCAGGCAGGAATACTCGCATGGGTTGCCATTCCCTTCTCCAGGGGATCTTCCTGACCCAGGGACAGAAGGCAGGTCTTGTTCATTGTAGGCAGATTCGCCTTGCAGTATGTGAAATCTTCCTGGACCAAACCTGTGTCCCCTGCACCGGCAGGCAGATTTTTAACCACTGGACCAGGACTTCCCTGTAGCTCAAACAGTAAAGAGTCTGCCTTCAATGCAGGAAACCAGGGTTCAATCCTTGGGTTGGGAAGTTCCTCTGGAGAAGTGAATGGTAATCCACTCCACTATTCTTGCCTGGAGAATTCCATGGACAGAGAAGCCTGGTGGGCTACCCCCTATGGGGTCGCAGAAAGTCAGACTCGACTGAGTGACTAGCACACACACTGCAGACATCTAGGATTCTTTCTTAAAGAATAATTTAGTACAACTTCCCATGCGGCAATGAAGATTGCTCTTTCAGGTCTTTTCATGAAAGATGATTAGGTTTATATTAGAGAGAAGAATCTTAGAGACACTCAGAGAAACATAAATAGAACCTTACAAATAAAAGAAAATAAAAGAATACAGCACTGGAATTATTGTCGCCACTTACCATAGGATGGAGGACTAAGGATATTATGTCACCAGCAATTAAGACAAGACATAAAATAAGCAACAGTCAGTTTAAATTTACACTGCCCTCGAATGGTAGCATGCAGAGGGCACGTACTGAATCTATGGGAGGTAGGGGATTGTAGCTTTTTACTGTTAAAGGAAGAGGCCAACACAAACATCCTTAACAGAGAGGAGAAAAAATTAAAAAAATGAGAGATGAGGTGAGCTTGTGAGAAAGGGGAGAAAAAGAATGACACCAATATTCTTTCTATGTTGAGCAAATAATGAAGACAAGAGGAAGCACTGAGGAAGAAACTTCCCTGTGTTGTTCTCTTTATAGGAGTCAAGAGAGATCATATCAAATCTTTCCCCTCTGGGGCACCTCACAATTTCAATGGAGCAAACAATCAGATTGAAGGTCAGGAAACTACAAGACAATAAACACTTAAATAGATCTGAAAAGAAAAGAAATATCCTGAGGGAAAGGATGAGTGGGTGCAAGCTAGCACAGAGAAAACTGGGATTTAGAATCAAGGTAACCTGCTTTCCTGGTGTCTCAGACGTAGAGAATCTGCCTGCATTGCAGGAGATCTGAGTTCAATCCCTGGGTTGGGAAGATCCCCTGGAGGAGAGCACAGCAACCCACTCCAGTATTCTTGCCTGGTGAATCCCAAGGACAGAGAAGTCTGGCAGGCTACAGTCCATAGGGTCGCAAAGAGTTGGACAGAACTGCAGCAACTTAGCATGCCCAACCTGAAATTTAATTGTGGCAGCCTCACTAAATTCAGACATTTCAATGAATAGAATAGCAGTTTATAAGATACGCCAAAGGACCTAAAATCCCATAGTCATTAGGAACATTTACTTTTTTAGTTTTCACTGACAAGGGAAAGATGTTCTTTTCTTTTGATTTTTCAAATGCTGTGGCAGAAAATTTCCTTAGGACAAATCAGTGTCACAGATAGGAAACATTTACACTGTTGAGTCTGTTTTGATCTTTTGGTCAACAGCCCACTTCAGATCTGTCTGCTTTCCTAGGAGAGTCAGAGGGGAAGGTGAGCACCTTGGGACTTTAAAGAGCAGCTCAGGGCCATCAGAAGACAAAGGTTTATTATTAGCATGGTCTATCGAGATGGCAGTCCCTGAACCTGCAAGAAATTTCCCCAGCATATCAATTTATTTCTAGTTAACCTTTGCACCATTGCTTCTATTTGATGCTGAAGTTCATTGAAGAAGCCTGACAAAACCTGTATTATAGTGCTTAATTGGTATGTATCAAGCCATAATATGGATAATTAAAATTCAACCAAGTATCATCTTTTGTAAAGGAGGGCAGAGTTTAGTTAGGCTATTTCCTTAGCAGTCTAACTTTCTGATGTAGTTTAGAGATGAAAATAATTTAGTAAACTGTTCTCCAATAAGAGTTAGGTGGACAAAATGAAAACCAAAACAAAAAAGGAAAAAACAAAAAAAATTTTGAGTCTTAAGAATTACAATTTGGAAGACACAGAGACAGAGATTCTGGCAAAACTGAGTGTTCCATGGTAGAAAGGGAGTTCAGTTTAGTTCAGTCGCTCAGTCGAGTCTAAGTTTTGTGACCTCATGGACTGCAGCATGCCAGTCTTCCCTGTCCATCACCAGTTCCTGGAGCCTGCTCAAATTCATGTCCATCAAGTTGGTGATGCCATCCAACCATCTCATCCTCTGTCGTCCCCTTCTCCTTCTGTCTTCAATCTTTTCTACCATCAAGGTCTTTTCCTGAGTCATTTCTTCACATCAGGTCGCCAAAGTATTGGAGCTTCAATTTCAGCATCAGTCCTTCCAATGAATATTCAGGACTGATTTCCTTTAGGATTGACTGGTTTGACCTCCTTGCAGTCCCAGGTACTCTCAAGAGTCTTCAACATTACAGTTCAAAAGCATCAATTCTTTGGCACTCAGTTTTCTTTGTAGTCCAATTGTGGCATCCATACATGACTACTGGAAAAGCCATAGCTTTGACTAGAAGGACCTTTGCCAAGTAAAGTAATGTCTCTGCTTTTTAATATGATGTCTAGGTTGGTTGGGAAGATCCCCTGGAGAAAGAATTGCAATCCACTCCAGCACTCTTGCCTGGAAAATCCCATGGATGGAGAAGCTTGATAGGCTACAGTCCACAGGGTCGCAAAGAGTCAGACTTGACTGAACGACTTCACTTTCACTTTCTAGGTTGGTTATAACTTTTCTTCCAAGAAGCAAGCATCTTTTAATTTCATGGCTTCAGTTACCATCTCCAGTGATTTTGGAGCCCAAGAAAATGAAGTCTGTCACTGTTTCCATTGTTTCCCCATCTATTTGCTATGAGGTGATGGGACCAGATACCATCATCTTAGTTTTTTGAATGTCAAGTTTTAAGCCAAGTTTTTCACTCTCCTCTTTCACTTTCATCAAGAGGCTCTTTAGTTTTCTTCAGTTTCTGCCATAAGGCTGGTATCATCTGCATATCTGAGGTTATTGATATTTCTCCTAGCAATCTTGATTCCAGCTTGTGTTTCATCAAACTTGGCATCTCACACTATGTGCTCTGCATATAAGTTAAATCAGCAGGGTGACAATATACAGCCTTTATGGACTCCTTTCCCAATTTGGAACCAGTCTGTTATTCCATGTCCAGTTCTAACTGTTGCTTCTTGACCTGCATACAGATTTCTCAGGAAGCAGGTGTAGTCAGGGGCTTATACAGATTAAAGCACACTCACACACACTCAGCACAAGGTTGTAAAGAGTTGCCCAGTGATAATTGTGGTTGACTATGATGGTAAAGCGTCTGCCTGCCGTGCAGGAGACCCAGGTTCAATCCCTGGGTTGGGAAGATCTGCTGGAGAAGGAAATGGCAGCCCACTCCAGTACTCTTGCCTGGAAAATTCCATGGTCTGAGGAGCCTGGTGGGCTACAGTCCATGGGGTTGCAAAGAGTCGGACATGACTGAGCAACTTCCCTGGTCATTAAGGGAGTCAAGAAGTATTTGTCCTTAAGGAGTCACAAGCTATGTTAAGGTAGGGGTCTAAATACATATATAGGCTGTCATGAGCTGTTTTAGAGTAACAATCTCAAGTACAGAATTTCTGGCATATCTTCTGTATGCCTTCTTCAGGACAATATATGGGTCTGGTTCCATCTAGGCTGAAACAAATAAATCACACTTCCTTCTTGGCTTCCTGGCTTGACTTTAGGGAGCCTCATAGCAATACTGACATCATTTTGATTTTCCTTTCATGTAGGCAAATTGCCAAGCAGAGAAATTTCAATTTCTATTAACTGTCACTTCATTACTATGATAACTTTTAGTTTGATAAGGTACAAGTTTTAAATTGCTAGGATACAACAAAAATAATCTTAAAAAGAATACTGGGTCCCATTTTTTTACATGAGACCTGTTCAAAATTTGATGGAGAAACTGGATAGCTTCTGATAATGAAGGCCCATGATGTGTGTGCCTTTATCTTGAAAAGGCACAATTAAACAACACACTTCTAATAAATCTAGAGGAGACATTGTGACACATTCTTAGATGTTACAGGGAGGTTTGTAATCTGGTATCAAACATGCCTGGAAAAGTTCAACAAATTATATCAAAAGGCATTTCATTGTTTATTACCGGGGTCCAGCCCCGGTGGATCCAGGGAATTCGAAGGTGGGGACGGCGTCGGCGTCATTGGAAAAATTACAGATATAGAGAGAGATTAGAAACGGATAGTGTAGTAGGAAGATAGTGTAGTGGAGAAAAGGAGGTTGAATCCAGATGGGAATTTAGCCTGAGAAACGGGAACAAGAAAGAAGCGACATGGTGGAATCAGTCTTTCCGGAAACTGATCCGATTTCTTTATTTTGGGGTTTGCTTATATACCTTTTGTTATACATAGGGATGAATACAGAGTCACGCGGGGGTCTTAGGGATATTACATCATCTTCTGGCCATGAGTGAGACCTGCTGACATTCTATGATCCTTTCT
>SJXO01005454.1:73325-91716 GCA_006408615.1 Connochaetes taurinus | reverse complement strand
GATGAGTGCAACTGTGCGGTAGTTTGAGCATTCTTTGGTATTGCCTTTCTTTGGGATTGGAATGAAAACTGACCTTTTCCAGTCCTGTGGCCACTGCTGAGTTTTCCAAACTTGTTGGCCTATTGAGTGCAGCACTTTCACAGCATCATCTTTCAGGATTTGAAACAGCTCCACTGGAATTCCATCACCTCCACTAGCTTTGTTCGTAGTGATGCTTTCTAAGGCCCACTTGACTTCACATTCCAAGATGTCTGGCTCGAGATTAGTGATCACATCATCATGATTATCTGGGTCGTGAAGATCTTTTTTGTACAGTTCTTCCATGTATTCTTGCCACCTCTTCTTAATATCTTCTGTTTCTGTTAGGTCCATACCATTTCTGTCCTTTATCAAGCCCATCTTCGCATGAAATGTTCCCTTGGTATCTCTAATTTTCTTGAAGAGATCTCTAGTCTTTCCCATTCTGTTGTTTTCCTCTATTTCTTTGCATTGATCGCTGAAGAAGGCTTTCTTATCTCTTCTTGCTCTGTTTTGGAACTTACAGATGCTTATATCTTTCCTTTTCTCCTTTGCTTTTGCCTCTCTTCTTTTCACAGCTATTTGGAAGGCCTCCCCTGATAGCCATTTATCAACTCAGTGGTAAATGACCATACTTTGGGAAACAGTGGAGAACAGAGAAGCCTGGCATGCTACAGTCCATGATGTCACAAAGAGTTAGACACAATTTATCAACTGAACAACAACAAATATGTATACAGGTTTTCGTGTGGACAAAAGTTTGCAACTGACTTCCCTGGTGGTTCAGACTGTGAAGAATCTGCTTGTAATGCAGAAGAACCAGGTTCAATCCCTGGATCAGGAAGATCCCGGAGTCTGGAATGGCAATCCAACTCCAGTATTCTTGCCTGGAGACTCCCATGGACAGAGAAGCCTCGTGGGCTACAGTCCATGGGGTCGCAAAGGCAGGGCACAACTAAGCAACTAACACTTGCACTTTCTATGAAGTTTTCAATTCCTTTGGGTAAATATTACAGAGTATGATTTCTGGATGGTAAGAGTACAGTTTGATTGTTAAGGAACTGCCAAACTGTCTTCAATCATGGCTGTATCATTTTGCATTCCTACCAACAACGAATTAGAGCTCCTATAGATTCACATCTTCATTAGTGTCTGGCTTTGTTATCAGTGTCCTGAGTTTTGACTACTCAAAGAGGTGTGCAGTGGTATCTTATCGCTGTTTTAATTCATATTTCTCTGGTGACATATGATCTGGAGCATTTTTATGCAGTTATTTACCATTTGCATGGTTTTTTTGATTAAGCATCTCTTAAAGTCTTTGGCCCATTTTTAATTGGGTTGTCTCTTTTCTTATTGTTGAGTTCTAGAATCTCTTGCATATTTTGATATCAGGCCTTTATCAGATGCATCCTTAGAAATACATTCTCCCCATCTGTGGCTTATCTTTTCATTCTCTTAACACTGTGTTTCAGCAAGCAGAGTTTTAAATTTTGAGGAAGTACAGTTTATTAATTGTGTTAATGGATTATAATTTTGAGTTGTATTTAAAAAGCCATTGTCATACCCAACGTCATCTTGATTTTTCCTGTTATCATTCAGAGCTTAATAATTTTAGATTGTACATTTATGTATCTGATCTATTTTTAATTAAATTTTGTGAAGTGTGTAAGGTTTGTGTCAAGATTCAATTTTTTTTTAAATGTGGATGTCCAGTAGTTTCAGTATAATTTATTGAAAAGACTGCCTTTGCTCCAGTGTATTGCTTTTGCTCCTTTATAAAAGAACAGTTGACTATATTTATATAGATCTGTTTCTGGATTCTCCATTCTGTTGCATTTATCTGTTTGTCTCTCTTTAGTAGATGTCACATTTGTCTGGATTACTGTAGCTTTATAGTAAGTCTTCAAGTCAGGTAGTATCAGTTCTCTAACTTTTGTTATTCTTCAATATTATGTTGGCTACTCTGGGTCGTTCTGTATAAATTTTAGTATCAGTTTGTCAATATTCACAAAATAAATTGCTGAGACTTTTATTAAGATTACATTGAATCATCTACAGATTAGGTTGGAAAGAAGTGACGTCTTAACAGTACTGAGTCTTCCTATTCATGAACGTGGAATAGCTTTTCACTTACTTAGTTTTGCTTTGGTATATTTCCTTGGAGTTTTGTTCATATTTGGCACATATTTTGTTAGATTTCTACTTAAGAATATCATTTTGGGGGATGCTAAAGGAAATGGTATTTTTGTTTGTTTTATGATTTCAAATTTCATGTCTTCATTGCTGGTCTATAAAAAAGAAGTGACTTTTAATGAATTTTTGTGCTAAAATACACACAACATATACCATTTTAACCGTTTGTAAGTGTATAGATCAATTGCATTTAGTAAGTTCACATGTTGTTCTGCAGCATGGCAACTGCAAACATTAACACTATTCATCTCCAGAACTTTTTTTTTAATTTCCCTAAACTGAAACCCTGTACCAATGAAACAACTCCCCATTTACCCTTGTCCCAGCCCCTGACAACTGCCATTCTTTTTTTCTGTCTTTGAATTTCACTACCCTATATACTTCTTGTAACTTCAATCATACAATATTTGTTCTTTTGTGACTGTCTTATTTCACTTAGCATAATGTCTTCAGAGTTCATGTATGTTGCAGCATGTGTTAGAATTTCCTTCCCTTTTAAGACCAAATAATACTCCATTGTGCATATATACCACATTTTGTTTATCCTTTCATTTGTTGGTGGACACTTAGGTTGCTTTCACCTTTGGAGTACGGAGAATAATCCTGCTATGAACATAGTGTACAAGTAGAAATTTGAGTCCCTACTTTTAGTTCCTTTATTATATGTACAGAAGTGTAATTTCTGGGTTATGTAGAATTATATTTTTAATTTTTTGAGGAACCACCATAACTGTTTTCCATAGCAATTTTACTATTTTACATTTCCACTAGTAGTACACAAAATATTAAAATTTCTCCACACCAGTCATTTTTCTTTTTCAGAAAGCAATTGACATGTGTATATTAACCTTGAATCCTTCAACCCTTCTCCAATTGCTTATTAGTTCCAGGAGTCTTTGGTCAATCACTTCCAATTTTCTGAACATCTCATCTACAAACAAGTGTCTGAGAAGGACTTGCTGTTCTGATAAAAAGCCAAATTTACTAACACAAGCTTTTGTTCTTTGTCCTTTATCTTTTGTCCTTGTTTCTTAAATCTGCTTGGATACAGACATGTGGCTGGAGGTGGAATAGCTTACAAACATGAGATCAAAAACCATGGCTAGGGATGGCAGAACAAGAATAAACATAGGATGAGTCTCTGAAGGCATCACTGAGAATCCTTATGAGCCTTGGATTGCTGCCAAGTGATTAGAAAAACAAATTTGAAAACAAAAACCTTGCAACTATTTGAGTTATTATATAAAAATTATAGGAAATAGAAAACAATTCTTAATTGACATATTAGCTACCCAGTTTGTCAGCTTATTTATTTTCTTTGAGCTGGTTTGTTTTCATGGTATCCTTTGAAATGTGCTTATATTGTCAAAGCTTAACCCATTATTCTATATTGTTGAATCCAAAATGAGTAGCTTCCAAAATGCAATTTTGGGGAAGATGTCTGGTTAGTTTTCCATTCAAAACACTTCTAAGATGAATGGAATCTGAGGTTTCTATCTTACTGGCTCTCACCCAAGTGTTCAAGTTTCTCTCTTACTTTATTGTTCCATATATACTATTCATTGCTGATTAGACTTCACTACCACATCTCTGTTCTTTATATACCACTTTTCTTGTTCATGCTTTTTTTTGCCTAGAATACCTTTCACTAATTATTGACCTCTTCCCTCATTGTCAGAAATGAGTCTTGTGATCATTTACAGTATAAGGAAGTGAACATTCTACACTCTAATGTTTGGAAGATAGAGAAGGAAATTGCAATGTGTGAGAGAAGAAGCCTGCAGTATCTGCCAAACCAGTGGACTCAGTGTAGGGAACATCACAAAAGTATTTGTACTTAACAGACCCTTTTATTTGCCTACTCAGTAGTGATTTTCCCCAGTCTTTTCACTAATTTTGCCCAGAAGCATAGAGCTTGTGCTCAAGAAACCTGGGCCCAACTCTAGCCACAAGAAAATAATAATTCACCTTAGCCAGCCATGATGACCACAGACTCCTTTGTAATGACTATATTGAATGGTCATATGACCCAATTTTAGCCAATAGGATATAAGGAAAATTTTAGTGGAAGCTTATGTAATAAGGTTTTCTCCCTGGTAAGAAGATAAATATGGGAATGGTTGTTCTTGTCTCAGAGCTACTGTTGCCATCTGTGAGAATGAGGAAAGTTATCACCACACGGACAGCAGAGTGGATAAATGGAAAGCACATGGATTCCTAATGACTTCAGGGAGTTACTGTACCAGCTCTGCAACTACCTTCCCCTGGACTCCTTATTATTTGAGATAATAACAGCTTAAGCCACCATTCATTTCAGAACTTGTACTTGCAACCTCAAGCATATTAAGTGCCATAATATGAATTGGGGCATACAAATGAAGATTCCAGAAACCCTGAGGAGAAATGAGGGAACTAATTTAGGTCATAGATTATGGTCCAGGACAAGATCCTGGATACAGTCGGGGGGGTGGGGGGAGAATAGAAGTTAGAAAATGAGACTAATTCACTCTAAAGTAACTATATTTTGAATCCAATCTGATCATATAAAACCAAATTTTGGAAATGTAAATGAAAAGTTGGCTCTCATCATTCCCAACAGACTATGATAGCATTATTGACTTTATTATCCACACAAAAATCTCTGTGTTTTTATGCACTGGGTCCCAAAGGTGTTTATGAGACAGCCCTGGAAATGGCTGTGATGGAAGCTGGAAGCTAATCAGGGCTCAGGCAAGTATCCAGCAGGTTCACCTTGGCATTTCTGACAGAAAAGCAATGGCTGAGAAAGGGAACTACAAGAGAAGATTTTGACATTAAAAGCTTTTCTATTGTAGCAACTTTTCCCTCCCATGCCATCACCCTACTTGCTTTTATAAAATATAAACTTTTATTTGTAAGTTGAGTAAAATTCATGGCAGAACTAAAATGATGATAAATAACATATCATGAGGTTATTTCATTGTGAAAAGCTTTTTCAGAGCCATCAGAGGAAGAATATATAATGTAGTTGATGGTAGATATTTTGTGATTGGATCTATTAGGGTTATTCCTAGGCAGCAATGGGGGTGTAATTGCCAGGACAAAGTACAGTGTAAGCTGTTTTATTCCCACACTCAATATTTTTGTCCAGTTGAAAGGTGTTCAGAATAAATCTCACGAGTAGCATTGAAAAAGAAAACAAGTAGGAAAGGGTATAATGCTCAGTCTTTGGAGAAGTAAACAGACAGTCCATCCAGCTGATCTTTGATGATGGGGGTTCGGGGTGGGCTATAGTCTGGCTAAATATATTAAAAATCTCATGTGACTTTGCCAGAGCTACTATGACCTGGGGGATGAACTCTGTAGACTGCATCTCCTTAACTCCTTTACTGTCTGTTTCTAGCTGGGTTCAGTCAATGGAAGGCAAGACCAGGAAAGCAGAGGTTGAAAAAAGAGTACTTCTTTCCAGTTCAGTTTCAGTTCAGTCACTCAGTTGTGTCTGACTTTTTGTGACCCCATGAATCGCAGCACGCCAGGCCTCCCTGTCCATCACCAACTCCCGGAGTTCACTCAGACTCACGTCCATTGAGTCGGTGATGCCATCCAGCCATCTCATCCTCGGTCGTCACCTTCTCCTCCTGCCCTCAATCCCTCCCAGCATCACAGTCTTTTCCAATGAGTTAACTCTTCGCATGAGGTGGCCAAAGTACTGGAGCTTCAGCTTTAGCATGAATCCTTCCAAAGAACACCCAGGACCGATCTCCTTAGAATGGACTGGTTGGATCTCCTTGCAGTCCAAGGGACTCTCAAGAGTCTTCTCCAGCACCACAGTTCAAAAGCATCAATTCTTCGGCACTCAACTTTCTTCACAGTCCAACTCTTACATCCATACATGACCACAGGAAAAACCATAGCCTTAACTAGACGGACCTTTGTTGGCAAAGTAATGTTTCTGCTTTTGAATATGCTATCTAGGTTGATCATAACTTTCCTTTCAAGAAGTAAGCTTCTTTTAGTTTCATGGCTGCAGTCACCATCTGCAGTGATTTTGGGGCCACCAAAAATAAAGTCTGACACTGTTTCTACTGTTTCCCCATTTATTTCCCATGAAGTGAAGGGACCGGATGCCATGATCTTTGTTTTCTGAATTTTGAGCTTTAAGCCAACTTTTTCACTCTCCTCTTTCACTTTCATTAAGAGGCTTTTTAGCTCCTCTTCACTTTCTGCCATAAGAGTGGTGTCATCTGCATATCTGAGGTTATTGATATTTCTCCCAGCAATCTTGATTCCAGCTTGTGCTTCTTCCAGCCCAGCGTTTCTCATAATATACTCTACGTATTTAAATAAGCAAGTGACAATATACAGCCTTGACATAATCCTTTTCCTATTTGGAACCAGTCTGTTGTTCCATGTCCAGTTCTAACTGTTGCTTTCTGACCTGCATATAGGTTTCTCAAGTACTTCTTTCCAAGCCTCTCACTATTTCACTTACTGCAGTCTCACAGAAGCTGCACCTTCTATGACCTCAGCTTCTGATGGAGTCTCTCCTCCATGGCTCCTGTCCTCACAAAGTAATACTCTTCAAGCCTCTTGAATCTTGAAGAGCTCAATGCCTCTTCAAGCCTAGTGTGATAACATTTTCTTACAGTAGCAAGGTCTTGAGTGTATCAACATCTGTATAGATTCCTTTAACCCTACCACATCCATCTGACTGTGACTTCTGTCCCCAGGAGTCACTTACTTATCTTCTGTTCTTAGTTCACAGCAATCCCTGTTTACACCATATTATCTTTTTAAAATGTTTATTGGAGTATAGTTGCTTTACAGTGTCGTGTTAGTTTCTGCTTACAGTAAAGTGAATCAGCTATATGTATACACATATTCCCTCTATTTTGGCCTTTCCTCTCACTTAGGTCACGACAGAGCATTGAGTAGAGTTACCTGTGCTGTATGATTGTTCTTATTAATCATCTATTGCATACATAGTAGTGTAAAAGGAACACTTCCAAGCTCATTCTATGAGACCACCATCACCCTCCTACCAAAACCAGACAAGGATATTACACAAAAAAGAACATTACAGACCAATATCACTGATGAACATAGACACAAAAAGAATTCAATATTCATTCATGATAAAAACTCTCCAGAAAGTGGGCAAGAGGAAACCTCTCTCAACATAATAAAGATCATATACGACAAGCAAGCATTATTCTCAGTGGTGAAAACCTGAAATAATTTCCTCTAAGATCAGGAATAAGGCAAGGATGTCCACTCTCACCACTAGTATTCAACATAATTTTACACTATATTATCATTTTCTGTGTGTTTGCGATGCAAATAACTGTTTTCCCTCTCTATGACCACCAATCACCAGGAAAACTCAAGATATGAATGTTCAAGAGTTAGAAGACTATTCAGTTTGGCATAATTTATGAAAGGCTTTGATCGATGTTCATTTTTGAAAAGTGTTTGGAATGTAAGTTCATTGGGACATATTTGTTTTCATCATTTTTATAAATTCCTTCCTTAGAGTAGGTTGAAAACCTTTGGGAAGGAATGACTTATTAAGAAGATCAACACGGTATGACTAGTTCTTCCAAATTATTTTTTAGGAAGATATATAAAAAACTATACAAAATAACCATTCAATCTTCACCTCAGGTACACAGTACTTAAGGAGAGCATGAAAATAGCTAAAAAGAAGTCATATCAAGAAGCAGAGATAGTTTTATCCTTTGTTGTTTCCTGTAGTCAGTTTAAACTGCATAATTTCATTCAAAGAAATAATTGTCCTAAAAATTGCAACAATTTTTCCATTCCATTTGCTCTTTCTAAAAGTATGATGATCTTGGCTCTTCATAGAATGATATTATTGAAAAGTATTGCAATTATATAAACTGAAAATTAGATTTTTTTGCCTTAATTATGTGATGATTTTTCCTTAGATGACCTTTATATTTTCATTTTGAGAACTAACTTTTTAAGTTGAGTATGAACCAAATTATTGTAATTTCAGTTATTTGATTATGTTAGCACTTCTGTTCTTAGGCTGTAAGTTCCTTAAGTGCAGGTGCCAAATAATTTGTGTATTCTCAGAATGATCCTGACATATCAGTGGTTACTCACTAAATTCATCTTTAAATAATTATGATATTTTAAGCAAAAAGCTACTCTGATAATCCTTTGCAATATTTGTACTAAATTCAAACTGTTCTCCAATGACTATGCTGTTTTTTGTGTGAAATGAGTTTTTTGTTTGTTTCATATTTCTCAAACACAGCATGTTAATCAGCTATCCAAAAACATTCACATTTCTATCTTGGGAGACACCCAGCCTTCCTTTATCAAAGTTTACAGAAGTGACACAAATGGTAGCCTCATTCCTGTTTAGAGTATGTATCTTGAGAACACATGAGACATGAAATGTTTTTGTGCATATATAATTGATGCCATGTTCAGACATGAAAAAGGCTTTGTTTGAACTTTTTCTAAAGTAGATATCATCTACTCTGGACACTTGACTCTCCGCTTCAGTGGCTCAATTATTGGTTGGGTCTCAAGTTCAAATTTCTCTTCTGAAAACTCTCTCTCACACACACACATTCATTAATCTCAAGGATTATTTATTTTCAACACCACTCATTTGATTCCACTTTGTGCCAGAAATTATACATGGATGGTAAAAATCAATTATACAAAGGTTAGACAATTGGTATAGAGAATAAAAATCAAGTCCCCCTTACCTTTTTCCCCATCCCTTTCCCCTTCTATAATGGTAGCCACAGTGGTTAACAATTGGAATGTACCCTTCTGGACTTTTTCCTTTGTATTTGTAAACTGATATGTATAGCTGCAGATATATACAGTGCAGAGTTGTTATTTTGAGGGTTTTATTAACATAAATGGTATCATGTTTTATGATTTTCCTTTTCCTGTTATCTCTCCCAAGAGATTTTCCTGTCTATACAACACCTTATTTTACAGAAAAGAAAGTTAAGACCCAGAAAGGTGAAGCAACTTGCCCAAGGTCACACAGCTACTAGTCCCAAACTTCAAGACAGATAACTTCCCTACATCAATAGGAATGTGTGTTTTACCACTCCAGTAACAATAAACTTTAAAAACATCAGGGGCTCACCACAGTGAAAAGTTGTCCTTCATTCACTTAAAAGATCTGTCATGGTGGCACTGGCTCCCCACATCCCCTTCCCTCTAGGACTCAAGAAGCAACCTCTGCCAATCTCACAGCAGAGAAAAAAGCAGAGATGTCAAGGTATAACCTGGCCCACAAAGCTTCCACACTGACCTTCCATTGGCCAAAGCAAGTTACAGCCTGACACATAACTTGCTTTAACCAACATGCGGCCTGACATCAAGACAGTGGGGAAGCATAACCCTCAGCAGGAAGAAAAGTAATAATAGTTGATGATCATGATACAACATGTATGCAGCCTTCTTTCTCCTTTTCATTCTTTTGATTTGTTTGATTTGTCTTTTTTTTCTGATTCCACTTTTTCTTTCTACTAATTTGAAAGTTATTTTTTATGTTTGTTATAAAATGTTAAATACATATTTAACTCTTTAAAGACTAAAGTTATTATTTTTATCTTCCCAAACAATACAATTTAACTCTAATCGACTTGCAGGCTATTTGATTCCTTTTTCTTACTTTATAAATCACACTTTATTTTAGTACTTTTTAGTTTTATAGATAGTGTTCATTGAGATTTATACCATTTTCACCAGTCTGCTAAGCTTTCCTTCTGTAATCACAGAATATTTTGTATCAATTTCTAGACTTCTGAAGTAATCAATTTCTAGACTTCTGAAGTAAATACTTTATCATTTTAATAAGGGGATTTAGTAAAGAGTTGTTAGTAGTAAAATCTCCCTCGTATTGATATAGGAAACAAGATATGAGTTATATTATTCAGGGTCAAGATTTATTTTTTAAAACAGTATGAAAGTGTTATTCTACTGTCTTCTGGCTACCATTAGTGAGGTAAAAAATATTCTGTGTATCTAAGTGCTGTTTCCTGTACTTAATATGTCTTTATTTCTCTGCGTCTAAGATTTTCTGTTTTTTTGATGATTTTCAGTTTCAATCTGATGAGACTTGAGTTTGACCACAAATCTTCTCAAGGGTTTAAATATGCTTAGTTTATCTCTAGGGAGATTTACCTTTTCCCCTTTCAATCAGAAATTCTGCAGAAAATACTTATTTTGCATCCATTCAGAAGATGCAACTTCCTTGTCTGATCTTATCTGAAAGGTCTCCTATCAGACTTCACATGGAACATGATCTAGGCTTTGCCTTTTGACTCCATCCAGCCATGAAAATAAAGGCCATGGAACCAATTGTGGAAAAGTGGATTTCTCCAGAGAAGCCAGGTACTTGTCACTTACTCACTCATTTCTCTGGATTCATGCTCCTAACTATACTTTTGCCTCCAGAGAATTTCTCTTAATTTTTTTTTTTTTCTGGCCCAGCAATGCATTTGTAGATTTATCTGTAGGTGATTTTCAGATGAGGTGGGCAGGAAAGCTAGTGTGCCAAATTACTATAAATGAAAACACCTGACAGACTTAACCAAGAAAATGAAATCACAAGCAAAAAAATTAATTGAATAGAATACATTAAATAGTAGTTACCAAATACATTTATAAAATAAGAAAAAATATATGGTATTTTCTGTTATTAAATACCAGCCATTTCAAAGAAGGATATGGATTATCACTAAGCCCAATATTTTGAGATAATACAAACATACTATGAGCACTGAGAAATGGCTGACAGAGAGATTGAGAACTCTCCATAATTGTGTATCTGTTTGTGGTCTGGTGACACATGAGCCATAGCTTTTTCTAATAGGCTATATATTGGCTTATCTTTCCATCACTCACAGCTTTCTGCTTTATGGAATATCTCCACAATAGGGCCATTAACCAAAATTTTAGAAAAGCAGACCTGATTGAAATTTAAAAAGTGCTTGTCAGGGAGTACAGCCCAGGAGATACACACTTAAGACACACTTGAATTGTGTTCTGCCGGAGTATAAAACAGAGGAGGCTTACAAAAGCAAAATCACAAGATTAGTTTTAGTCATTTAGTTTTTTGAGTTGTTTATCAAGAATTATAATTTAAATTGGCAAGAAGTAAAGGTGCTTGAGGTTAGGGTTCATTGGAGTCTGAGATAGATGCATAATTACAAGGGGAGAACTTAAGACTGTTGGCAGGTGGTGTTCTAAATACAGCTGGTGGTGTCCTTGGGTCTCATACAGTTCAAACAAACTTAAATTGTAAATGGTGCGGAGACAAGTCTGAGACCAGAATCTCTATGGCCACCTGATTCCTTTTTTTTAAACCTGAACTTGATTACTTCAATATAATTTCAATTCGCTGCTGCTGCTTCTAAGTTGCTTCAGTTGTGTCCGACTCTGGGTGACCCCAGAGACGGCAGCCCACCAGGCTCCCCCGTCCCTGGGATTCTCCAGGCAAGAACACTGGAGTGGGTTGCCATTTCCTTCTCCAATGCATGAAAGTGAAAAGTGAAAGTGAAGTCTCTCAATTGTGTGCGACTCTTAGCGCTATCAGGGTCTAACTGATTTTGTGTATCACTAAGTGTTTTCACTGTCCTTCCCAGCCTAATTCAAATACTCAACTGAAATAATTCATCTTTATCCCCACCCCAAACTCTGCTCCTTGGCTCTAAAATGTTCCCAATCCGATCCCATTCTCATGAGGCCTTATCTATATCCACATTCCATTTCAACACTGAATCATAGTGATTTTCCTTTATGCTACTGACTTGTCTTTGCCACTAGAGGCTTTTAAGAAGATTCTTCTTCCTCATGTCCTCATGATATTAGTAAGGGAGAATTAAGAAGGTAGAACTACTTCAAAAAATTAAATATTTAAATGTTACTCAATTGTAGAAAGCAATGGATTAGTCAGATTCAAGTACAAAATGTCTTTTCTTTTTTTTTTCATTTTTAATATATTTTATTTTATTTTTATTTTTTTAATTTTATTTTTACTTTATTTTACTTTACAGATCTAAGAGTTAATTATGACCCCAGGGCAAAAATAATACTCTTTCAACAGCAGCTATTGTCAGCAAAAGATGCTTTTGAAACATACATAACAGGTGAAGCAGTTGAAAGGAAGCAGTTGAAGATCTTGGACATTTATTTAAATGAGTTTAGCTTTCCCAAGTTGGATCTGCTTCAGAAATAGGTAGTACACGTTTGTGCTGAGATCACATGATCTGAAGTGTGCCAGCTGGAAAGAACCTCCACTAGTAGTTACTGTCTTAAGTTCTAAAATTGAAGTTCTGTTTTGGAATATGAAGACATTTGATTCTCTATTAAAATCTCTTCCCTACTTCCGCCTCTGTCCCATGAGTGCCACCCTAATTTATTTGAGCAGTGTGCTTATGCGCTCATGCTCAGTCACTCAGTCTTGTCTGACTCTTTGTGACCCCATGGACTGTAGCCTGCCAGGCTCCTGTATCCTTGAGATTCTCCAGGCAAGAAAACTGGAGTGGGTTGTCATGCCCTCCACCAAAGGATCTTCCCAACCCAGGGATCTAACCCACATCACCTGTGTCTCCTGCATTGGCAATCAGATGCTTTAACTCTGAGCCACTTGGGAAGCCATATTATAGTAATACCCTCTCAATAATTAGTTTAAAATAATATTTTAAATTTTGACATCTTAAGTAGAAGAACATTTTGAATGAACACCATTGTGTTTCTCAGATTGAACCTGTAATACGGCTAATTTTTAATTTTGAAAAAGTACTGATACTCCTATTTTGCTATCGTTAGTGGGAAAAGCTCTTATTTGAAGCTTTTTTCAAATACATTTTGAAATATTTTAATAGACTTATATAATTAGTCAAACTGTTAGAACCATTCTTCTGTAAAGAAAAACCCTTAAACATTTTTTCAGTGTACTTTGGAAAGTAATGTTAAAATAAAAGTCAAAAAACAACAGAATCATTAATTTGGTGCTATATATTACTGCTATCCTGCTGTAGTTAAAGAGCTCCTATAAAGTTTTATTTGCAGGCTATGAAAATAGAGTGAGGCATAATGAAATTATACTAACGGAAAGTCTGTTCAAAACTAAATGTTTAATTACCAGAAAGTCAAAACTGAGTTAGACTATGCCAAATCAGACACCCTCTATCATCAAGATGAAGAGAATGTGGGAGACAAAACAGTTCTAAACACATTTGTGATTTTATGTTCTTCCTCAAGACACAAAACAAAATGCTCAGTTGTGAAGCAGCGAGACAGCCTGCTAATTTTATAATGATAGACCCTAAGAATAAGCAACAATCATTCTCTTTTTTGTTGTCTAACTGATAACTCAAAATCCCCCCTCAAAAAAATCACTTAACTTTATTTATAGTTGCCAAAACTTGGAAACACTTAACATAAAGATAACGAATGGATGTGGAACAGCTGAGTGCAACATCTTGCTTAGACTTCTGTATTCCAATGCACATCAAGTTGCTAAAGAGAGCTTGACTTAATAATTGCAGGAAGGAACTTAGTTCAAGTTCACAGACATATTCTTATTGTCCCACCATCATATATATGTGCTTTTTTGACATAGATGAATTCTGCTCATCATTTAGAATTCAATATTCTGCTTGTTTTCATTAATGGCTCCTTGCAAATCCTCTAATAAAGATCAAGGCCAACCTCTCCTAACCCCTTGCCATATGCAAAGGGATTAGATCCCACTCAGCATTTTATTACATGTAAAACTATTCTCTTTACAGGTTCTTCAGTAAAAAAAAAAAAGAAAAGAAAGAAAAACTTACCTAGCTAACACTTAAATAATATGGAGTGATTTTAACATAAAAGATACTTGGAAAAGTAGAAACTTTATACACATTTAACAAAAATGACATTGTCATCATTAACTACATGGGTTTTAAGAGCTTAATCTTCCCAATGGTCCAAAGTCACATTAGCTTCTGGAATATAACCAAGGGTAGTAATCAAGGTTTAATGCTCTATCAAAGAAGCATCAAGGGCCTCAGTTCCTTGATTCCAAGGTCACTAATTAGTGATTTGTTTTTGTTTGTGGTTGGTGGGAATGTTCAAGAGAATAAGCTCTATTTAAAGTTTATGAAGAATTGGAAGAAACTCAAAATGATATTTTCTTTTTCTTTCTTTTTATTTGACTGTCCCAAGTCTTTCAGCACTCCGAATATTCATTATCCTGTGAAGGATCTTCACGGAGGCATACAGAATCTTTGGTTGTGGAATGTGAGCTCTAGTTCCCTGACCAGGGCTTGAACCTAGACCCTCTGCATTGGGAGTACAGAGTCTTAGCCACTGGGCCACCATGGAAATCCCAAAATGACGTTTTTAGTAGTTTTACATATATATAAAACTACTGAAAATATATAGTTGGTGGTGGTGTTTTAGTTGCTGAGCTGTGTCTGACTCTTGCGACCCCATGGACTGTAGCCTGCCAGGCTCCTCTGCCCATGGAATTCTCCAGGCAAGAATCAAGAATACTGGAGCGGGTCGCCATTTCCTCTCCACAGGTTCTTCCCGACTGAGGGACTGAAACTGCCTCTCCTCCACTGGCAGACTGGCAGGCAGATTCCTCACCACCAAACCACCTGGGAAGTCCCAAGTGAATATTCAGTTCAGTTCAGTTCAGTCACTCAGTCGTGTCCGACTCTTTGCCACCCCATGAATGGCAGCACGCCAGGCCTCCCTGTCCATCACCAGGAGTACACTCAAACTCACGTCCATCGAGTCGGTGATGCCATCCAGCCATCTCATCCTCTGTTGTCCCCTTCTCCTCCTGCCCCCAATCCCTCCCAGCATCAGAGTCTTTTCCAATGAGTCAACTCTTTGCATGAGGTGGCCAAAGTACTGCAGTTTCAGCTTTAGGATCATTCCTTCCAAAGAACACTCAGGGCTGATCTTAACACTAAAAAGAAAGGAAGTGTCAAGCCATGAAAAGACATGGGAAAAGAAGTCAGTCTGAAAAGGCTACAAACTGTATGATTACAACAATATGACATTCTAGTAAAGGCAAAACTACAGAGACCATAAGAGATGAGTGGTTGGCAGAGGCTAGAGGGGAAGAAGGGATGGATAGGCAGAATATAGATAATATTTTTTAAGATATTGAAATTATTGTGCATAATACTATAATGATGGATACATGCCATTATACATTTGTCATAATCCATAGAATGTACATCAAGTGACCCTAATAGAAACTATGGATTTGGGATGATCATGATGTGTCATGATAGTTTCTTTGCTTGTAACAAACTAAGTAAGTGTTAGTTGCTCAGTCATGCCCAACTCTTTGTGACCCTGTGGACTGCAGCCCACCAGGCTCCTCTGTCCTTGAGATTTTCCAGGCAACAGTACTGGATTGGGTTGCTGTTTCCTTCTCCACAGTATCTTCCCAACCCAAGGATCGAACCCAGGTCTCCTGCACTGCAGGCAGATTCTTTACCAACTGAGCTACAAGGGAAGTCCAGGTACCATTGTATTAGACGATAATAGTGGAGGAGGCTATACACAGGTGGGGGCCTCCTGGAGCTCTCTCTACTTTCTGCTCAGTTTTGCTGTGAATCTGAAATGGCTCTTAAAAATAAAGTTTGTTTTTAAAAATGTACATTTTAAAATTCTGTCCACTGAAAATGACTAGGAAAATAAAATAAAAGATCACCTTGGCAATAATGAGCATCCTAGTGCCTGAGTGGTCCTACCTAATGTCTTTCCCACTAAAATAAACCAAAGCTCCATCAAGAAATAGGTGGTAAAAGGCTGGCAGAGGAATTATACAAGATGTGCCTGGGACATCTTATAATAGAAAGCAATAGAACTATTCAAACTTCTATGACCATGTCCACAATACTCAAGAGTCGACTTGAGCCTTTTACTCGGCAAAGGTAGGGTGGCTTGAGTCTCAGAAAGACTAATAGCCGAAGCAGATTGAAATAAACCAAATGAGTTCAGAAGTACATTTTTAAAATGCAGTTAGTAGTTACCTTAGAAGGTTGCTGGGAAAGCAATTAATTTAAAAAATAAGTACACTAAGGGAAATAATCAAGCATTCATCCTTTCTATGTGAACAAAACTTGGGTGTAACCAAATCTAATAGCTGATTCTTCACAGTTATATTCCAGCTTAAGAGGAAAAAAGGAAGAATAATTAGTAAAGGTAGACTATTCCCACTTTGCAAACCTATAATGAAATAATTAATCTAAACAATAATTGTTAATGTTTGCCAGTGTCATGAAATGAAGGACCACCAGCCACTAGGTATCCCTGATAGAAGTATATGATGACATTCATAAAATAATTTTAACCAAATAAATAAAAAATAAAATCTGAATATGATCAAATCTCTAGATTTGGCTATCAGTTTCCAGAAAATGCAGGGAACATGTCAAACAATGCCAGAAGAATAAAAAGTAAATCAAAGGGGAAAATGTTAGCTAATTAAGAAATTTTGAATATTGATGGGATTTTAAGTTATTGAAAATAATTATGTTGTATTTCCAAATGGTATTATGATTGCACTTTACAAAGGTCTTTATCTTTTTTTAAAATATTTAGTGAAATATTTAAAGATGAAAGATGTTATGTCTGGAAATTGATTCAAAATTATCCAGTGCGTCTTAGTGGGCAAGGACAAAACAAAAATTGTGTCTGTGAGTGACAATTGTTGAAGATGCTAGATGGGTACATAGAGGATTTATAATTATGGTAAGAGATATCAAACCTCCCCATATGTATTAACAGATTAAAGGCTAAAATACATACAAGCAAAATATATACTTGAGACATGAGGCTTTAACAAACCCCTTTGGAATTCTTAATACTGATAATGATGCTTGGAAGATGCTCAAGAGAAATTTAGAAATGGAGACCCTATAGCAATATAATATGGGCAAATATTGCATTAACTAAATAGTTTTCCCCCAAAGGAATTCATGGTTTCAGGATTGGATTTTGTTAAAAATGCCAAAATGTTAACCTCTTCTCCATCAATAAAAAACCAGGTCTGTTTAAAATAGAAGATATATTCATGTAAACTGAACAGCAAGGAGCATTCTAGGAGCCTTGAAATAACTGTAAGCATTTAATTTGAAAACTAAAGGTACATCCAGAACATCCTGAATAAATATACTAGAACTATGGATTATCATATATCCAACTATGGAAGGATAGAAACTTCCTTGATGGCTCAGTGGTAAAGAATCCGCCTGCAGTTCAGGAGACACAGGAGACTTGTGTTCACTCCCTGGGTCAGGAAGATCCCCGGGAGGAGGCCATGGCTACCCACTCCAGTATTCTTGCCTGGAGAATCCCATGGACAGAGGAGCCTGGCGGGATACAGTCCATGAGGCTGCAAAGAGCTGGACAAGACTTGAGCACACAGGCACACGCACTTGTATGGAAGGAAAACCCTGTTTGTCATAGGAAGGGAAATTTTCTATGATGTTTGATAAACTTGAGATCTACATTTCTGAATATTAGATTTTAACTTTAAGATATATTACAGAGAATAATAATCAAAATATTAACCATATATTCAAGCCAGATTACTTTGATAGAATCCTGAATAGAACAGTGTTTGATGCAGATTATATTCTTATTACCTATTTATTACATTAAGAAATATATTTGACGGGCACTGAGTTTCAGTTTTGCCAGGTGATACCTGGAGACGGCTGATGGTGACAGTTGCACAACATGAATGAACTTAATGCTGCAGAACTGTATGCTTAAAAACAGTTATGGGAGTAAAGTTTGTATCATGTTTATTTTACCTTAATTGTAAAAAGATTATGGAGACATTAGCAGAACAAAAAATAATATGGTGCAGAAATCAAACGATCTTACATTATTTGGTGGACCAAAAGTTTCAAACTTTTTGGCCTACCCAATAAAACTATGTGCAGTTTAGAAACAGTCATGAAAACTTTGGTGTTCAATTTAGTGGCATGATGCATAGAAAAACAGATAACACAAAGTTTCATCATGCAGCATTAAAAACCTTACTTATTACATTAGTGACATTCATTAACTCAGGCATCTAGAAAAAATCTGAAGCATAAAAATAGCCTGGTAATACTGAAAAAAAAATTTAACTTAATTGCCTTTTCTCTATATATTAAATGCTTACATATGCTGT
>SJXO01005454.1:33345-73037 GCA_006408615.1 Connochaetes taurinus | reverse complement strand
TATACATCTATACTTATATATGTGTATATATATATAATTTTATATATGTGGTACACTGTCTTGGAAGACAATTCTCCATGGTCTCTCATGTTTCTGAACAATGGCTGTCTCTGTCAATGACACTCTTTTCAAGAGTGTTTATGAAGCTTTTGCACTGTGGTGCTGAAGACGACTCTTGAGAGTCCCATGGACAGCAAGGAGATCAAACCAAGCAATCCTAAAGGAAATCAACCCTGAATATTCATTGGAAGGACTGATAGTGAAGCTGAAGCTCCAGTGCTTTGGTTACTTGATACAAAAAGCTGATTCATTGGAAAAGACCCTGATGCTGGGAAAGATTGAGGGCAGGAAGAAAAGGGGGCAACAGAGAATGAGGTGGTCGAATGGTGTCACTGACTCAATGGGCATGAATTTGAGCAAACTCCAGGAGATGGTAAGGACAGGGAAGGCTAGGGTGCTGCAGTTCTTGGAGCTACAAAGAGTCTGACATAACTGAGCGACTAACACTTTCATTTTCACTTATTATATCAAGCATCGAGACCTGTGTGTCTCAGTAATTGACCCTGTTTAAATGATCTCAATAGAAGTTAGTACATGTCTGTTTCTCCATGCCTTGATTTCTTTGTAGCAACAACAAAAAAAAGGGAGTTACAATTCAAGAGACAAATCACAAGTATATTCTGAAAGCTAATGAGGAAATGTGGCTGACTTCTTTAGATAAAAGGCATTACGGATTGAAATTACTATTTGATTTTGACGCTCCTGCCAAGGGACTGCCTGTGTGTTTCTCTCTAAAGAAAATGCAATTTGTTCCTGGGAGAGAGGCCTCTAACCTGTTCAGCAATCAGTGGTACAGGATGAATACCACATCTCTCTAGATTATATTTTCTCTCACTTCTTAACAGTGTATAACTTTTGTAAGTCAGTATCTTCACTAGTCTCTCAGCAGATCTGGATTTTGCAATTCTATTGAGATACTCTCTGTCCTCATTATTTAATTTTCATTGAAATATATTCTTATCATGATTTTACTAATTTGAATTTAATAAACATATGGAAATTACTTAGCATCCACTAATAAAGTTATTGTTTTTACTTTTCATCAGAACTTTACAAAATACCAGATGCAATAACAAGCTTTGTTTTGTTTTTCATATTTGCAGATTGAGATAAGTGCCATATGGAAGGAAAATGGTAAAATTAACAAAAGCTGAGGCTAAAACGATAAACTACTGGTGGTTCTCAATTTTGCCTTGAGCTAGACTTGAAAATGAAGCCAAATAACAATCTCCTCTAAAACATAAAATTGTGAAGAAATCACATTCAATAGTTGTCTCCTTGGCTTTGCTTAAAACCATTCTTTTTTTTTTTTTTTAACCAAAAATGCTTTCATGCTTAAACTCCTAGTTTGAATGGTTTCCTTTATATCAAGGCTAGAATCATTATACAAATCTTTAAAACAAAGATTTATAACATGTACCCTTCTTGAAATTGGCTGGAAGAAAAAAATCTAGGTTAATTATTTGTTCCATTTTATCAAAAAATTAAATTTTTATTATTCATGTTTTTTTTTCATACTATGGTCAGGAATGTACCATTTAATGTACCATTAAAATAAGTAACTTCCTCAAGGGCCTGCTCTTTATCTTTTACCTTTCTAAATCACTTTCATATTCTTATCTAGTTCTATATTACCATATTTCATTATGTTTGAAAAGCACCTTGGAAGCAGTTTTCCCCATTTAAATATCTCTGCAACAAAAATGGGTCTTACAAAGGGTATCCTGCATATTCCCTGGCTGGTCTCGTTATCCATTCTCCATCCACTGGGACTTTTCTCTGGCTTAAGTACTGGCCAGGGTGTGCTGAGCCCTCTGGGTTTTCTTGTCCTCTGGATACTGGTAGGGTCATGGAGTGGGAAGCTCCAGTAGCAGGTCAGAAGGAAAAAAAGTCAAAATAAGCTCCCTCAGCTCTGTCTTGAAGACTCTGGTGCAGCAGTAACTGTGCTCCTCCACCTAAGACTCAGGCTCTTGTCTGGCTCCTAACCTCCCATAGTAGTTAGCAGTCACAGCAGCTTGTTCCCCTAACCCTTCCAAATAAGGGTTGCTGAAGGCTTCCAGTTGTTGCTAGATCCTGCTTGCATTGCGGTCCTTGTTTGTTTCCTTAACCTTCTCACACCTCAGTCAACTGGCCCTTTATTTAACTTTATATATACATATATATATTAACCTAACATATATATAATATATATATATTATAAATATATTAACCCTTTTGAGTATGTCATTTCCCTCCTGATGGGATTTTTCCTTCCTGATGGGAAAAAATATATATATATATATTTTTTTGGTCCAGAAGTGACCTGAAGAAACAGCCATTGAAAGGGAATTCGGGGGTTCAGTCGCACATGTCAATGATCACATTAGATGCTGGCTCTAAACTCCTGCCAGTCTCCAGACACAACAAAATGCCATTGCAGAAAACTGGTCAGAGTAGGGCTGATGGAAGTTAGGTGACAGTTGGGGCTTTGGCCTTAGTTCATCTCATAATAGGTCCAGTGGGACTACAGAACTCTCCTATAGTTATTTCCTCAAGCCCAGGATTCATAGTAAGATTAGATCAAGAGGGTCTATGGAATCTCTGATAAACCTTAATGGGGACCCATAATACAAGTCCCTAGGGTCTTAGAATGAGGCTATGTCATATTCTGTCCAAAATTATTCTCTACTTGAAAAGCAGTTTTTGGTGACAACTCTGTTTGATCCCTGAATATTCATTGAAACGACTAACACTGAAGCTGAAGCTCAAATACTTTGGCTGATGTGAAGAGCCAGCCCACTGGAAAAAGCCCTGATGCTGGGAAAGAGTGAGGGCAGGAGAAGAAGAGGGCAATAGAGGATGAGGCAGTTGGATGGCATCACAGACTCAATGGACCTGAGTTTGAGCAACCTCTGGGAGATAGTGAAGGACTGAGAAGCTTGGCATGCTGCAGTCCGTGGTGTCGCAAAGAGTTGGACATGACTTAGCAACTGAAAAACAACAGTGGTTGATTATGATGCATCAGATTACTATGCCACCTCAACTCCCATCTGGACCAGGCATTACCAATCCATAAAGTCACAGTATTTAATGTACAGAGTAGAACCCCATTTTAGGACACCTGTCCCCAGCTGCTCCAGTATGCAAAATTAAACTTCATAAGCTTATGGCCAACTGGGGATTTTCCTGGACCAAAGGAAGAAAGATACAGGCCAGATATATGGATGGGTCTGCAAGAGAATATAGAACCAGTTGGAAGTGAAGAGTTGCATTACCTTGACTGTTAGGGTAGTCGTGAAATATAGCAATAAAATTATATGCTGCCAGCGGGAAGAACTCTACATAGGATATTTAGTTATCTATTTTACAGCATGTCAATTATGACCTGAGGTAAGAATCTGTACTCATTCAGAATTCCTAACCCATTGGTCAAGGACTTAAATGAAAGAGTATTTGAAGGTGAATGTGATAGCACAAAGAGCTGACTGTCAAATCATTTTTATAAATACATATTATTACTCAGTAACAACATTTACATATAATTTAGAGGATAATCAGGAGACACAGGCAGGGATACATTTTTTTCATGGATTCAACAGGTTAGTTCAAATGTCGTCAGTGCCCAAACTGCCAAATGCAAAAGAACATGGCTGAGTTTCTACTATGGCATCATATATTGTGGTCAAAACCCACCAGATGCTCTGAGGCATATTGATCACACTGAACATCGTTCACAATAGAGAGGATCTCAGTTTGTCTTCATGGAAGAAATGCATATTTCATATCCATACCTACCTTTCTATTTACAAAATTTCTGAGAGCATCATCATTTTTAGATTTATACAATTCCTTTATATGCTACACTAATATTATCTCTAACCAAAATATGTATTTTACAGTGAAAAAGATATGCAACACAGCTTTTGACTACTCACTGATCTTATAAGTGTACCAATATCAGAAGTGGCTGGATTGATAGAGTGATAGGATGGCCTATTGAAGTCTCTGTTTTCTGTCATCCAGGGGACAACAATAGAATATGGAAAGGGCCTTAAGTCAGTAACCAGCATATGACATTATTTGCCCAAAGCCAGAATGCATGGGTTTGGGAATCAAGGGATGAAGGTCAAAATGGCCCATATCACTGAATGAATTGTTTACTCCTTCCCTCTCAATCTTGGACTCATTGGATTTTGAGGACTTGTCAACATTTATCTAGAGAGAAATGTTTCCAGCAGGAAACAGAAGCATGGTCCACTAAATTGGAACTGACAGTATATGTAGAAAACAATTTCTATTGTTGTTGTAACAAATCAGCACAAATTTAGTGTCTTAAAACAACACAAATTAATCATCATCTAAAAGTTAGAAGTCCAACACAGATCTCATGGTACTAAAATCAAGATGCCAGCAGCACAGCATGCCTTTGGAAAGGCTCTAAGGGAGAAATCCTGTCCTTGACTTTTAGCATTTCTAGAGGCCTCATAAATCCCTTCACTCATGGTTCCCTCCCTCCATCTTCAAGGCCAACAATGTGAAATCTTTCTAGCCTTTCTTCTGTAGTTCCATCTCTCCCTATCTCACTTTTTCTGCCTCCTCTTCCACTTTTAAGAATGCTTATGACTACACTGGATTCACATAGATAATCCAGAATAATCTTTCTATTTTAGGGTCAGTTTATTCACAATCTTACTTCCATCTGCAACCTAGTTCCCCTTCACCATGTAACCTAACACATTCCCAGATTCCAGGACATCTTGGAGCATTATTCTACCAATTACAATGTCCCTTGGTTAGTTACAGCTTCTCATGTTGCTAAAACAATTGGTAAAAAATAATACTACTTCACTAGAAATGGAGATTATCCTTATTGTCATAACTGAATGACTTCACTTCACTTTTTTTCTTCTATCATATCTAAATGACAAAGTTCATCCTAATATTTTCATTTAAGATTACAGAGATGTTGTTTTGTAATAAGACAGATATGTTTTCCCTTTGTCAGGTAAGAATGAAAAATGATGGGCAAAAGGAGTCAATATCTCCCACTTGTTTTCTATAACCACTTTCTACTCTTTTCTAGCCTACTCTGAGTTCTGAGCAATGATATCCATAAGCTGTCTCATCCAGGCTTTCTTGAGTCTGGCATCTATTTGAGTTCATTCAAGAAACACTAGCAACAGATAAAACAGCAGGAGGAATCATGAGACAGAATATTTACTACCTAATTCCTTCCTTACAAGTATAGAGAAGTGGCTGAGTGGCTGAAGTTCTCTAGCTATGGCCACTGATTCCAATAAACTGCATGTCCAGGGATGGGAACAGATGTCAGCTGCTGTGAGTCCTTTTGTATTTCAGCATCACTTGTTACTTTTCTTACCCTGCCTACCCCTTTGGAAAGAGTACCATCATTAAACTCTTTTTAGTTACTAAGTATAACGTCTGTTCCCTGCCTGAACTCTAGTTGAGAAATATGACAAGTACATATTTTTAACGATGCAAGTCAATGCACATCTACTTATCCTTCTATCTATTGCAACTTCTCTCTTTCTTTTTCCATTTACTGACTTTTCTGTTACTGTAGCTCTTGTTCTCTTTTGACTATTTCCAGGTAACACAATAGAAATTATAGGTCACAAGTCTCTTCATTTTGCATAAAATATGTAAAAATAAAGATCAGACTTTACATGTAAGATGTGGAATGCAGTGTTTAAGAAAAGGGCTTTAGAATTATCTATATTTATATATATATATGTATATGAATCCTAATTTATCATCATGAGGCAAGATTATTTGAATTCAACTGCTGGTCAAGAAGTAATAAATCTACCAGAGGCCATTGCTCCCATTGATTACAAGTAAAACTTCTGGACAAAATACAAAAAGCAACCAAATGAGGATTCTGAAAAAGTACCACTAACAGGTAGACTGAGGAAGTAAATGGTGAGGAATAATCTATAACGGGGCTAAATTTAAAAGGCTTTCCCCCTATCTTTTATCTTGATTTTAAGCCAGATAGTCCCATTGCAAAACTGCACAGTGGGGCATGGAGAGCCAAAATCCTGAGAGAAACTTTGCCTTTCTGGCCAGCAGCTTGGGACAGAAAGTCTGAGCCAGAATGTATAGGAGGAGGTGCTTCTTTTTTTTTTTTTTTTAATTTTTGCACTGTCCCAAAGACAATCTCATTTATAATTATCCAGCGGTGATGGTCGTGGTGGCACAGGCATCAAAACCCTGAGAGAAAATCTAGAATAGAGCCTCCTGTCTCTGAACACTGTGGAAGGAATCTCTGTCATTTTTTTCTCTCACTCTTTCCTCTCACTCTTTTCCCTACAGGAACTCTTTTCTCTCAGACAGAACTTTGGGGCAGCAGGAGTGGTGGGATCTCTGAGAAAAGTATCAGTTTCTAGATCAACTCACCAAGAGGATATAGCAATTATAAATGGGCATGTATACAAAAGCACAGGTTCAAAATACATGAATATAAGTGCACCCCAATGTTCACTGCTGCACTGTTTACAATAGCCAAGACATGAAAGCAACCTAAATGTCCATTGGCAAAGGAACGGATAAAGAAGATGCAGTACATATACACAATGGAATATTAGCTATAAAAAGAATGAAATAATGCCATTTGCAGTAACAGGAATGGCCTAGGTATTGTCACATTGAGTGAAGTAAGTCAGACAGAGAAAGGCATATACCATATGATAAGCCTTATATGTGTAACCTTAAAAAATGATAAAAACGTGTCTACTAAACAGAAATAGAGTTACAGATGTAAAAAACAAACTTATGGTTACCAGTAGGCAAGGGGAGGGGAGGAATGAATTGGAAAATTGGTACTGAAATACACACATTACTATATATAAAATTCCAGTTGCATAGGAACTTGGAATGTTAGGTCCATGAATCAAGGCAAAGTGGAAGTGGTCAAACAGGAGATGGCAAGACGGAACGTCGACATTTTAGGAATCAAAGAACTAAAATGGACTGGAATGGGTGACTTTAACTCAGATGACCATTATATCTACCACTGTGGGCAAGAAACCCTTAGAAGAAATGGAGTAGCCATCAAAAGAGTCCAAAATGCAGTACTTGGATGCAATCTCAAAAATGAAGGGATGATATCTGTTTGTTTCCAAGGCAAACCATTCAATAACACAGTAATCCAAGTCTATGCCCCAACCAGTAACGCTGAAGAAGCTGAAGTTGAACCTTTCTATGAAGACCTAGAAAACCTTCTAGAACTAACACCCAAAAAAGCTGTCCTCTTCATTATGGGGCCTGGAAAGCAAAAGTAGGAGGCCAAGAGACACCTGGAGTAACGGGCAAATTTGGCCTTGAAGTACAGAATGAAGCAGGACAAAGGCTGAAAGAGTTTTGCCAAGAGAACACACTGGTCATAATAAACCTGGAACATTCCAGGTTCCTATGCAATAGGAATTTTATATGTAGTGATATGTATATTTCAATCCCAATCTTCCAATTCATTCCTCCCCTCCCTTTGCCTCTTCCAACAATAGAGAGAAGACTCTGCAGATGGACATCATCAGCTGGCCAATACTGAAATCAGACTGATTATATGCTTTGCAGCCAAAGATGGAAAAGCTCTATACAGTCAGCAAAAACAAGACTGAGAGCTGACTGTGGCTCAGATCATGAACTCCTTATTGCCAAAGTCAGACTTAAATTGAAGAAAGTATGTCAATGTATGGCAAAACCAATACAATGTAATGTAATTAGCCTCCAATTAAAATAAATAACTTTTTATTAAAAATAATTTTTAATTAAAAACTAAAAAAAAGAAAGTAGGGAAACCCACTAGACTCTTCAGATATAACCTAAATCAAATCCCTTATGATTATACAGTGAAAGTGAGAAATAGATTCAAAGGATTAGACTTGATAGACAGAGTACCTGAAAAACTATGGACAGAGGTTTGTGACACCGTACAGGACACAGGGATCAAGACCATCCCCATGGAAAAGAACTTCAAAAACAAAATGGCTGCCTGGGGAAGTCTTACAAATAACTGTAAAAAGAAGGGAAGCAAAGAACAAGAGAGAAAAGGAAAGATATACCTATTTGAATACAGTGTTCCAAAGAATAGCAAGGAGAGATAAGAAAACCTTCCTCAGTGATCAATGCAAAGGAATAGAGGAAAACAATAAAATGGGAAAGATAAGAGATCTCTTCAAGAAAATTAGACCTGCCAAGGGAACATTTCATTCAAAGATTGGCACAATAAAGGACACAAATGGTATGGACCTAATAGAAGCAGAAGATATTAAGAAGAGGTGGCTAGAATACACAGAACTATGCAAAAAAGTTCTTCATGACCCAGATAATCATGATGGTATGATCACACTCCTAGAGTCAGACATCCTGGAATGAGAAGTCAAGTGTGCCTTAGGAAGCATCACTATGAACAAAGTTAGTGGAGGTGATGGAATTTCAGTTGAGCTATTTCAAATCCTAAAAGATGATGCTGTGAAAGTGCTGAACTCAATATGCCAGCAAATTTGGAAAACTCAGCAGTGGCCACAGGACTGGAAAAGGTCAGTTTTCATTCCAATCCCAAAGAAAGGCAATGCCAAAGAAAGTTCAGCCTACCGTACAATTGCACCTACCTCACATGCTAGCAAAGTAATGCTGAAAATTCTCCAAGCCAGGCTTCAACAGTTTGTGAACTGTGAATTTCCAGATGTTGAAGCTGGAATTAAAAAAAGCAGAGGAACCAGAGATCAAATTGCCAACATCCACTGGATCATAAAAAAAGCAAGAGAGTTCCAGAAAAATATCCACTTCTACTTTATTGACTACACCAAAGCCTTTAACTGTTTGGATCACAACAAACTGCAGAAAATTCTTCAAGAGATGGGAATACCAGGCCACCTGACCTGCGTCCTGAGAAATCTGTATTCAGGTCAAAAAGCAGCAGTTAGAACCAGACATAAAACAATGGGCTGGTTCCAAATTGGGAAAGGAGTACTTCAAGGCTGTATATTGTCACCCTGCTGATTTAACTTACATGCAGAGTACATTGTGTGAAATGCTGGCCTGGACGAAGCACATGCTGGAATCAAGATTGCCAGGAGAAATATCAATAACCTCAGATATGCAGATGACACCATCCTTATGGCAGAAAGCAAAAAAGAACTAAAGAGCCTCTTGATGAAAGTGAAAGAGGAGAGTGAAAAAGCTGGCTTAAAACTCAACTTTCAGAAACCTAAGTTCATGCCATCCAGTCCCATCACTTCATGGGAAATAGATGGG
Source organism: Connochaetes taurinus (assembly GCA_006408615.1). Classification (NCBI taxonomy): domain Eukaryota; kingdom Metazoa; phylum Chordata; class Mammalia; order Artiodactyla; family Bovidae; genus Connochaetes; species Connochaetes taurinus. The sequence continues at coordinate 63,719 of SJXO01005454.1, read as the reverse complement.
GAAACAATGGAAACAGTGACAGACTTTATTTTCTTGGGATCCAAAATCACTGCAGATGGTGACTGCAGCCATGAAATCAAAAGATGCTTTCTTCTTGGAAGAAAAGCTATGACCACCCTGGACAACATATTAAAAAGCAGAGGCATTATCTTGCCGAAAAAGGTCCATCTAGTCAAAATGATGGTTTTTCCAGTAGTCATGTATGGATGTGAGAGTTGGACCATAAAGAAAGCTGAGTGCTGAAGAATTGGTGCTTTCAAACTGTGGTATTGGAGAAGACTCTTGAGAGCCCCTTGGACTGCAAGAAGATACAACCAGTCCATCCTAAAGGAAGTCAGTCCTGAATATTCATTGGAAGGACTGATGCTGAAGCTGAAACTCCAATACTTTGGGCACCAGATGTGAAGAGCTGACTCATATGAAAAGACCTTGATGCTGGGAAAAGTTGAAAGCAGGAGAAGAAGGGGGCGACAGAGGATGAAACGGTTGGATGGCATCACCAATCCCATGGGCATGAATTTGAGCAAGCTCCAGGTTTTGGTTTAAATCATAGACTTTAAATAAACTACAACATATCCATCTTATAAAATATACATAGAAGACTCTACTTTTAACCATCTTTAAGTTAAATAAATATTCATTACCATGAATCAAACAATAGCTTCTTTACCCTGCTCACCACCAAATGATGTTTTTATTGTCCCTCTCTTTTGGATTTCAGAACAAATGGATTTTCAGATCCTTCCATAACTTTTATTTTTTATAAGCTTATATACAACCTGAAATATAAGTTGTTACAGTCACTATGAAATGTGAGAAATCTCAGTGAAATGCTATGAAAACATTTTCAAAACACAATTTTAATGAAGATATAAAGTGTCACAGAAGGATATGTTATTACACAATTTATCCAAGAAAATAATTATGCACACATATGTGAATATGTAAATACAAAGAAATTCACTGTAAGGATGCTTATCAAACTGCTAACCACACTTATCTCTGGGTAGAGTAATGGATGATCGATGGAGAGTAGTGTAGAGAAAGTGGAATATGGGTGATTCATCCTTCTCATTATATATTGCTTGTTTTATTTAACTTTTATATAAATTATAAAAATAAAATTGTTTTATAATTATATATTGCAAAGATTACTTTTATAATGAAAAGAGAAAGATTATGAGTTTAAACAAACACGTACATAACAAAAGAGAATTAGAAACAGAATAAGAGAGAATGTAGCCTTGACTGGGATCAATAGTAGGTCCCAGTGGCACACTTTTATATGGAAAATTCTTAGAGGCTATAATCTTAACTGAAAGGGAAACCTGAAACTTTTCTGCAGAATAATATAGGAGAGACTGACAAGTAGCTTAGGCTTCATGTGAAAAATCAGGAGACTGAAAGTATGAAGAGAGCTCGAATGAGGCTCTTTTTGAAGAGTAACAAAATAAGGAAGGAGATAAAGAAAGGTACAGAGTAACTGAAGCGGTCTTGCGTGAAGAGCCGCTATCTGCACAGCTGAGTAATGGGAATGTTGCTATGGAGAAGTTAGTTCAAACCACCCCTTTCTGTGGCTTCATTCTCTCTGTGGATCGTAAAGTAGCTGAAGTGAGGTGAAGAGGGTTGGGGTGGCTGCTTTGTTACACCCAGCTTTGTTTTACTATCGGGTCTATTTGCTTATAAAGAATTGCCTGGTGGAATGTCTTGTATCAAGGGAAACTGACCCAGTGATGCTTTTCTCTCAAAACCTCTTTAAGCCTCTAGTTTCTCACTTAAAACTTATGGAAAACAAGACCTACATCACAGTCTCATTCTGAGTGTCAAAGGATACAATGTATATAAAAGTTATAAGTGCCATGCAAATTTACATGTTATTTAAAAGTGAAAAAAATAAAGTTCTATGAATGCTAATATAAAATCTAGTAGCTTCCCTGGTGTCTCCGTAGTAAAGGAACTACCTTCCTGATCCTTGAGTTGGGATGATCCCCTGGAGAAGGAAATGGCAGCCCACTCCAATATTCTTGCCTGGATAAACCCACGGACAGAGAAGCCTGGCAGTCTACCCTCCATGAGGTTCCAAAGCAATCAGACATGACTTAGAAGCTAAATAACAACAACAGAACCCTGAAAAACATAGCCTCTAAGTGCAATGAGAAATCTATATAAATTTTCCCCACTTAGGCTTGCAGATTAATTTTTTTATAATGTGTGAAACAAAAACAAAATGGAATAGCTGAAAATCTGTAGTAGTGACTCTGTTGGAGTTCAATTAGCCCTCTAATTTTCAATATTGAAGGTTTTCTCTTTTCAATTAGAAAAATATATATAATAATACAAATCAATTATGGATTTATCCTTGATTATATGTCTGATTTATCTTTGATTGTATGTCTAACAGTCTTCCCTGGTGGCTCAGACGGTAAAAATTCTGCGTGTAATATAGGAGACCTGGGTTCGATCCCTGGTTGGGAAGATCCCCTGGAGAAGGGAATGGCTACCCACTCCAGTATTCTTATCTGGAGAATTCCATAGACAGAGGAGACTGGAGGGGTACAGTAAGGCATCACAAAGAGTTGGACAGGACTGAGTAACTAACACTTTCAATTACCTAATTCAGTATGACAACCCACTCCAAATTTGGTGACTTAAAACAAAATAGTCATTTGCTTTTTTGCACTAACCTGCAATTTGAGCAGGTATCAGCAACCACAGGCTATTGCAACTCCATGAACACAAGCTGACATCACCTGAATGGGGCTGGCATAGCCACTTCAGTTTGACTTTTTGACAACATCTGGCAATTAGGAGGTGTCTGTCAACTAGAAGCTCAGATAGATAGGGCTGTGAGCCAGAGGTCATGATGGTTCCTCTCTACCCGGATTGCTTGAGCTTCCTCACAATGTGGCAGCTGAGTCCATGTGCAAGCATCTCACAAAAACCAGAAGGAAGCTAAATCTTCCTTTATATCTTACCTCCAGAGTCCACTGTATCACTTCCACACTAAGACTCTAAGATGCCAATCCTCCTCAACTTAAGGGAAGCTACAGCCTGTCACATTATCTAAGATATAGTAAGAAAAAATCAATTTTAAATTTTATATTCTTTCATATTGTTTTGATTATTGAATTTTGTGAATGTCCTATTCAAAAGGCATGTGTATAGGTGTACATATGTGTGTGTGTGTGTGTGTGTTCCCAGATATACATAGAGAAGTTAAGTAACCAGAATAAGCTCACTCAGGTAGTGAGTCATAGATTTGGGGATTAAGTGGCTCAGAGGATAAAGCATCTGCCTGCAATGCAGGAGACCCAGGTTCAATCCCTGGGTTGGGAAGATCCCCTAGAGAAGGAAATGGCAACCCACTCCAGTATTCTTGCCTGGAGAATCCCATGGACAGAGGAGTCTGAGTGGGCTACAGTCCACCAGGTCGCAAAGAGTCAGACATGATTGAGTGACTTCACTTCACTTCACTTCACATACATAACTTTGAAATATAACCTCTTACCCACATTGTGACTCAGCTTCTCTCTCTGGGTCAAAACCCTCTCTAGATCAAGGCAGTTAGTCTGTAAGATAGCTCCCTGAGACACTGGACTACATGTTTCCTTTCCTGTAGAGAAAGATTGTAAGCCAGCTCTCAATATGTTCCTGGTTCCCGTATATCTGCCTAATGCCTGCTCTCCTTCACGCTGAAAAGAGCAGACTGCTTTCATAATGTGATATTTTATTAGTTTAAAAAGAGAAAGAGAAAAATGATGCCTAAGATGAAACACTTCTTCATTTCCAGGATTTTCAACAGCTCAATAGAATTTTCTTTTAAGATCATATGTAAGAAAAATGAACAATGTCTAGTGTGTGTATATATATATATAGGGCTGTGAGCCAGAGGTCATGATGGTTCCTCTCTACCTATATATATCTATATATATTTCAGTGGAACTGTCTGAAAATCCCATGGTGGTAGTTTAGTCATAAAATAGTGTCCAACACTTGTGACCCCATGGGCTATAGCCCAGCAGGTTCCTCTGTCCATGGGATTTCCAAGGCCATTTCCTCAATCTTCCCAAACCAGGGATCAACCCCGGGTCTCCTGCATTGCAGGCGGATTCTTTACTGACTAAGGCACCAGGGAAGCCCTGAAAATCCCGTGATCTGTAGCCAAGTTTGACCTCAGCATTATTGGTTTTTCAGAGAGCATCCTTGTATATTTAGAATATCAAATATAAAAAGCAATCTCATAAGGTAAACAAATCGCTAAGCACAAATGCTTGGAATGTTGTCTTTCCGTAAAATCTCATCCACTGGTGTTATTATGGTATGGATGAAACATGGAAGAGAATGACATTCAGGTCACATTGCTACCATGGATTTTGAATATTAAAAGGTTATATAAGCTAGGGCAGGAAACAGGATGAGATGAACGGTGAAACTTGCACCCTCGTCACAGCCACCTTTCTGGTCTCCTTGGGCTCTTTGAATCACAATGAGCTCTGGGAAACAGGCTTGTACAGCAGACAGATCTGTTGCATTTATTCATGCTTTGATGCATTGGATCAGGCCACATTTTATAAAATGTTGGAGGGACCACCGAATTTAGAGTCAGAAGACTTGAGCTCAAGTTTTCATTATGCCGCTGAGAATAATAACTCATCTGCCCTGCTTATTTCACCAGATTGATGCAAGTCTCAAAAGAACTTTGTAAATTGAATGACAACAAGACTTTGTTATTATTAAAGAAAACAATTCAAGCAATAACTGAATTCACGGAGTTATCTGGCTTGAATCAGAATTTTGCCACAGCAGGTAAGAAACAAACCAGTGTTTCTTTTTTACAAAGGGAAAAAAAAAGAAAAGCCAATTTTCAGGGTAATTGCATCTTCTCTCTGCTAAGTCACTTCAGTTGTGTCCGACTCTGTGCAATCCCATAGACGGCAGCCCACCAGGCTCCCCCATCCCTGGGATTCTCCAGGCAAGAACACTAGAGTGGGTTGCCATTTCCTTCTCCAGTGAAAAGTGAAAGTGAAGTCGCTCAGTCGTGCCCGACTCTTAGCGACCCCATGGACTGCAGCCTACCAGGCTCCTCTGTCCATGGGATTCTCCAGGCAAGAGTACTGGAGTGGGGTGCCACTAGAGCAACTGATTTTTGTTTTAAAAACTGCTCTAAAATGGGGTCAAATAAAAGAGATGCTGATGATAACTATAACGTATCATTGACTTAAGCATGAACAACTTGAGAGTTGTGAGTTTTAGTTCTATTGGGGAGCAAAATGAGGACTGCAGGCCATATGACAGCACCTCAGTGATCTCTGAGAACCTGCTTCTGAGAGAAAGGGAGAAGGTCAGTATATATGTGATTTTGGTGAAAGGAGAGTACATGTAATCAAGCACATGTTTTTTCAGAAGGTTTCTGCTAGTCTCATGAAGCTTTTGCTATCACAAGGAAGAGCTGTCATCATGAAGGATTTTAGTGCATTTGAGGAGATAGAAGAACTGGGCTCATAAAATCAACTCCTAAAAATGTTGACTTGTCTGAGAAACTGTCCTGTCATTTTCTTTCTCCAGCACAGAGTGAATCGTGTCTTTTCTACACCCTTGAACTTCCAGTTCAGTTCAGTTCAGTCTCAGTCATGTCCAGCTCTTTGAGACCCCATGGACTGCAGCACACCAGGCCTCCCTGTCCATCACCAACTCCCAGAGCTTGCTCAAACTCATGTCCATCGAGTTGGTGATGCCATCCAACCATCTCATTCTCTGTCATCCCCTTCTCCTCCTGCCTTCAATCTTTTCCAGCCTCAGGGTCTTTTCCAGTGAGTCAGTTCTTCCCATCAGGTGGCCAAAGTATTGGAGTTTCAGCTTCAGAATCAGTCCTTCCAGTGAATTTTCAGGACTTATTTCCTTTAGGATTAACTAGTTGGATCTCCTTGCAGTCCAAGGGACTCTCAAGAGTCTTCTCCAACACCACAACTCAAAAGCATCAATTCTTCAGCACTCAGCTTTCTTTATAGTCCAACACTCACATCCATAAATGACTACTGGAAAAACCATAGCTTTGACTAGATGGACCTTTGTTGACAAAGTAATGTCTCTGCTTTATAATGTGCTTTCTAGGTGGGTCATAGCTTTTCTTCCAAGGAGCAAGAGTCTTTTGATTTCATGCCTGCCATCACCATCTGCAGTGATTTGGGAGCCCCCCAAAATAAACTCCTTACAGGGAGTGCTGAAAACCAGAAGCCGCAGCAGCACGTGATTTAATCCTTGCACAGGTGGAGGCCAACTGCCAATCTGTAGTTGACAGTATGTATACACATTGTTCTTATTGTTGTCATTATTATTGTTTCTCCAAAATGGTCAATTTGGGGAAAACTGAAGAGAAAGCAAAAATTACAATGGAGACATGTCTGTTTTTGTTCTTTAATTATTTTGTCCCTTTGTGCATGAGGCCAGCCCTTTTCATCAAGACTTCCTTGGATACATTCTTAGAGAAAGAGAAGAAGCTGGTAGCTCCTTAAATGACTGAGATGAATTAGTCTTAATAAAAAAGAGGAAGTGTCCATGAATTCCAAGTTACCTGTGTCCTAAAAAGTTGCTTGTGCTTGTGCTCAGTAGTTATGTTATGCCCAACTCTTTGTGGCTCCATGGGTTGCAGCCTACCAGGCTCCTTTATCCATGGAACTTTCCAGGCAAGAATACCGGCATGGGTTGCCACTTTCTACTCCAATTGTTAGGGTAGCATAACAAAATAGCTTCTCAGAAAGGAGAAGAGTAAAGATTAAGTGAAAATACAGTCCTTATTTATTCAGTATCTCATTTTTATATCCTTCATAACCATCATACTGGAGATTTTGAGCAACAGGAACATTTTTAACTTATAACACGGCTTTAAGATAACACAATGTCAATTTTTTAAAATTAATACTGATTAAAATGGAAAATAAACTACAGAGCTAGCTCTTTAATGTGTTGTATAGCAATCTCATAGAAAATGGTAATGTTTTCTAAAATTACAATGTTTTGCATATGCTAAGTTGAATGTCAAAATTGGATAACATCAGCTGCAACTGTGGTGTCAAAAATCTGACAGCAAATTTGCTGCTCCATTTTGCTTGCAACATTATACCACAGATATGCATCAATTTTTGCTCCTGGAGGACAAAACATATCCATGATTATATCCATGCCTTGCTGAAGGTCATCATTGATTAAGACTTCTGATGCTGGAATCTGGAAGAATTTTTCAGAATTTGTGAGGTAAGTTTGAAATTCTCCCATTCCACTGTCAAGACTGAATGTCATTCCACAAAGTTTTACCAACTAGGGAATTTAGATTTTGTATTGGTCCCGAACTAGAACACTGTTTACATCCATAGTGACGTACTTTTCCTTGCATAAGGAATGGTGCTGAAAGGTCAAGTATTTTCCAGGTCTTTGTGACCAGATCTCATAGGAATTACTCTATGAAACTTATTTGAGTTCTCAGATTTAATTGAGTGTATCTCCTTCTACCAAATTAGACACTCATTTGAAAGTGGAAGAATACCATTATTTTTTCACAAAATGAACAGCTACTTTTCATTCCCTTTGATCTTTAGCTAAGCTGAGTTCATGTAGACACAGAAGACTCTTTCAATCTGTTAAACTATATTATACTAAATGTCATTCACTGCAAGAAGTTCCACATGAAGGTGATCTCGATAAGATTTTGCAAGAGGGTGTAACCAAAACCCCCATATACAAAATAAACCATTAGATGATTTGAAGAATGGAGAAGTTAAGCTACCATTTTTATTTATCTCCCTGTGGTGAATAGGAGCCTTCAGATGACATTAGAATTTAAGTTGGCTTATCTTAATCTCCTGGGACTTCCCAGGGGGCACTAGTGGTAAACAATCGCCTGCCAATGCAGAAGACTCAAGAGATGTGTGTTTGATCTCTGGGTTGGGAAGATCCCCTGGACAAGGGCAAGGCAACCCACTCAGGTATTCTTGCCTAGAGAATCCCATGGACAGAGGAGTCTGTTGGGATACGGTCCATAGGGTCACAAAGAGCTGGACAAAATCAAAGCAATTCAACATGAACATGCACATGAAATTTAATCTCCTAAGGGGGAAAAAAAGCTACAAAAACTAAGAAACTATATGCAATAGTCCTTATTGAATTAATTTAAAAAATTCCAGATATTGGGTGCCACATACTCATAAATCATTGATTAAGTCTTTCAATGGCAAATATATTAACAAATGCACTTCAACAAGAGAAAATGTACTATTCAATTTAAAAGAAATGAAGTAAGGATTAAGCTAATATATTCAACACTTAGGCACTCAAATTATGAGAAAATTGCTTCAGGTATTAAGAAATGATAAGACATTTATTCTGCTTAGCATCAGTGCCCTTATCACAGCTGATATAAATCATTACTTCAATGCAGTTCCTAAGTGACCAAATCCACAAATGACTTGCAATTTGTTTACAAACTAATCATTGAAGTTTTCAAATTCTCTACTGGCACCTCTCAAAAAGAGCCTGTGGTGTAACTGCATGAACATCTGCAAATAGGAACCAAAGAGAATTTATGATTTTACTGCCTGTTCTACTTCAGCTGAAAATGATCAGCGGGAAGAAAATGCAAACAGGCACACAGTCAGAGGTTTAGAGAAAAACCTGAGGCGGAATGTAAGTAGAAGCCTTTGTTGGAGATGCCTTTGGAGTAGTTTGCATTTCTATCTTTTTGCGATAGGATTTTACATGATATGTAGGGTATTTCTTAAGCAAAATGGATCCTCCTAGGAAAACTGATAACTCTTCTGAAGACACTGCCCTCCTAAAATGGTTGAATTTAATAAATCGAACCAAACCTACAGACAGTGTAGGTCTCTATATCTCCTGAAATGTATTTATAGAAATAAAAAGGGGAAAGAAGAATTGAAGGCCTTTTTCCGTGTCCATAAGGAGAAATCCCTACGTATGCTGTTTGTACTGGGAGACACACTGGGCCACATCCCTTTACTTTAATCTGCATTATATGTCTAATAATGTAATTTCAGTACTGAAAACATGTATTTGTTCATAAGCTAATAAAAACACCTTACAAACATACCCGTTTTGAGAAAAAGATTCACATTTCACATTCATAATAGGGATATGAGTTTTACCTGGCAGATAGACAGCAGTTCATCAACCCCCTGATATAGGGATATTTTGCACCTACACAACTTATTTCCTGTAAAACATTTTGCTATGCTGCGCTGTGTGCCAAGAAGCTGAGCTCTTTAAAGGACAAAAGCAGAAAATGAGTTTTGCTTGCAAAGTATTTCTGATGTATTATTTTGAATGCCACTATAAAATCAACAAGAACCAAAAAAAGCTTTCAGAAAATGTATTGTTGAAGTTTATTTCTTTTCAGCTAAAGTGCTTAAAGAAGCCTTCCTTAGCAGATGGACTGCTACAGGCAGGAAAATAACATATATTTGAAACTGCACACCATATTGTGTGTGTCAGGGGGAGTTCAACAGGCTAAATTAATATATGATGGTTTTCTCTTCCCCCTCCTTGTATAACACCTGCTGTGATGAGTTTGAATTTTGAGCATTTCTAGCTCTCAGTATTAGAACATAGTAAGCTTAAACAGTAAATATTGGCTTCTCCCCTGCTTTACAGAGAATGCCTGTGCATTTTGTTGACACCCTGCCATGGTTTCTGCCAGTGGGGTGCAGAGGAACCCAAAACCAATCACAGCAAGTGGGAGGTTTAAACTACTGTCTTGATGAAAAAATGTTATGTTCATAAAAGCTAAATTATTTACTGAGGCATTCCACCTGCCAAGTATCCAAAGAGTAAATTATAAATATTTTCCCCAGATATTATAAATTGCAAGCATATTTGAAAATGATATTTCCTTATACCTACAAATATATACACTGTTGAAATCACAAGGAGAAGCTCCTCCTCATTTTGTTAATTAATTAGTTTTCAAGTACAATTGACTTCATAACTCTGAACTTTTCAACTAACCAGTTAAATGTTTAATTTCATAAGTAAACATACATATGAGATTTTTTTTTTCATTTTTTAAAGCCAGTTTCTATCATTGCAACTGGAGTACTCAGGATCATTGTGAGAACAGACATTGATTAACATCATGAAAAAAAAAAAGACCAGTGTCCATAAGAAAGATTTGAAGTCTTGGAAAATTCACGAATTGATGTCAATTTCAATAATTGCTTTGTTCCAGTACTCTTGCCTGGAAAATCCCATGGATGGAGGAGCCTGGTGGGCTACAGTCCATGGGGTCGCTAAGAGCCGGACACGACTGAGTGAGTTCACTTTCACGTTTCACTTTCATGAATTGGAGAAGGAAATGGTAACCCACTCCAGTGTTCTTGCCTGGAGAATCCCAGGGACGGCGGAGCCTGGTGGTTTGCTGTCTATGGGGTCACACAGAGTCGGACACGACTGAAGCGACGAAGCAGCAGCAGCAGCAGCAGTAATTATCACCAAGTCAGAATCTCTAACCATAGGGTTTCTGGCTCTACCATTTCAGCACCTCTGCTTTTGTCAGTTTTACCCATTACCGCCAAGTGGCCAAACTTATTGATGAATATTTTGTCTTCATCTCAGTGCACAAAATATCCAGCAAGGTTAGCCAACCTCCCACCAGTCCCGTTTTCTCTAGCATCACATTTGCAGGTTTTCCTCCTTCCTAGGAGACTTAAGTGACTTCTCTACTACTCAATCACCAAATACTGGCTCAATCTGTTAACCATGCCTTCTTTCTAAAAGACTTCTTCCCACAAGTTTAAGTCCTATTCATATGCTAGTTACTCTCCAGTTTGTATCAACTTTAAGTTCATGTATTTACCTGCCAATTTGACATCTCCACATAACTGTCCACATGATCTACACCTCACAATTGACATGTCCAAAACAAACTCTACCTCTAAAAATCTTCTCTACCTTACTCCCTCTTAGCAACACTGTCCATGAATACCTACAGACAAAATCCAAAGATCTGATTGAGCTTTTCCTTGTCCTTACTCCCTTAATCCAGCAACAGTTTCTGTTGACTCATCTCCCAAATCTGTCCTCTTCTCTCCATCTTCACTGTTACAAACCTTCTTCAGAACCCCATCACTGTTATATTGGGTCACTACATTAATCTTCTTTTTCTCCTGTCCTTTATACCCCATGCCAGGCACCAATTAGGGTGATCTATGTTGAGTAAATCAGACCAGAGTATTCTCTTTCCTAAAAAAAAAGAAAAAATCGGCATTTTCTTCCTTTGGCTTATGAGGCAATATGTGAACTAGCTTGCCGCTCTAGATTCATCTCATGCAATGATATCCATTTTTACAATGTGTTGGCCACCCTGGCCATCTTCTATTACTCCAACATGTCATGCTCTTTCCAAGTACACATCTTTACACTAGCTATTCTCTTGGTCTGGAAAGGTCTTTGCCCAGATCAGTGCAAGCTTATTCTTCTAATTTAGACTTCAGATAAAATTTTCCTTCCTACAAGAATGCTACCCTGGACACCAAATTTTAAATAGACTCCCTCTCCCACTCCACATACAAACACTGAATAAGATCCCACCATGTTTTACAGCATTTATCACCAGTGATTTATATTTTGTATTCTACTAGAAGACATTTTAAACATGTTCCTTTCCTGTTGTGTTTGTTGCTAAGACCTAGCATCTTGAACAGGGCTTGGAACATAATATATGCTCAATAAATGTTGTTGAATGAATATGTATGTTAGAATGTTAGGGGTACCTACAAGAAAGCTCCAACTGAGGATGAGTATGGTCACTTTGGGAGTTGTTTCTTTCTTTTTTTTTAATATGTAAAATGACCTTGTTCATTTACTTTCCCTGGTTTCAGTCTTGTCCCCATCCATCACTGAGTGACTGTAGGTGGGGCTTTGGATAAATGCTTATGTTCTTTGTATGCATTTCTTTAAATATAAGATATAGATTTATATTTGTTCATTTGATACATTAAATAATGTCTAAATCTCCACTCTGTGCCAGATACTAGACTGGGCACCCAGAATACAGCAGTAAACACTATATGCAAAAATTCCTGCCTTCAGAGATTTATATTCTATCAGGAGGATATGAACCCCAATCAAGAAAAATAAGCAGCATATATAGCATGTAGATAGTGGTAAATGTTAAGCATAAAAATAAAAATAGCAAAGAAGTATATGGGGGGTGAGTATTATACTTTTTAACTAGAGTGTCCATGAAAGAGGCCATTTAAGCAAAGACATGAGTTAGGTGGAGTGAGTCGTCCAGGCGGCTCAGAATCATGCAGAGAGAACAAGGGCAAAGAATATCCTGCAGCAAGGAGGACAGCCTGGCTGCAGAGGATGAGTGAGAGGGAGGAAGGCGGGAGATGAGGTCAGAGAGGCCTGGACAGAAGGCAGAACACAAGACGTCTTTGGGAAGAGCACTGGCTCTTATGCCTGTGGCTTATGGCTTTTATGCCTGTGAGGCAGGGCAGCAATGGAGAGTTTATGCCTGTGAGGCAGGGCAGCAATGGAGAGTTTATGCCTGTGAGGCAGGGCAGCAATGGAGAGTTTATGCCTGTGAGACAGGGCAGCAATGGAGAGTTTATGCCTGTGAGGCAGGGCAGCAATGGAGAGTTTATGCCTGTGAGGCAGGGCAGCAATGGAGAGTTTATGCCTGTGAGGCAGGGCAGCAATGGAGAGTTTATGCCTGTGAGACAGGGCAGCAATGGAGAGTTTGAGTGAAGGAAAAAATTGACCTGACTCCGTTTTTTTTTTCCGCAAATTTTTTTTTTACTGAAGTATAGTTGCAGTTCGATGTTATATAAGGTAACAGTGTACAATTTAGGGATTCACAATTTTTAAAGGTTGTACACTCTATGTATAATTACTATAAAATATTGGTTATATTCCCTTTGTTATATAATATTTTCTTATAGTTTGTTTTATGCCTAATAGCTTGTGCTTCTGAATTCCCTACCCAGATATTTCCCCTCCCCTTTCCCCTCTGGTAAAAACTAGTTTGTTCTATCTATAAGTCTGTTTCTTTTTTGTTACATTCACTAGTTTATGGTGTTTTTTTAGACGCCACATATATAGGATAAAATAAAATATTTGTCTTTCTTTCTTTCCATGTTGCTGCAAATGGCAAAATTTTATTCATTTATATGACTGAGTTGTATTCTGTTGTGTGTGTGTGTGTGTGTGTGTGTTATATATATATATATATATATATATATATATCACATTTTCTTTATCCATTCATCTGTTGATGGACACATATATGTATATGTTATTTATTATATATTATTTATTTTACAAATATTTTTTAAAATCACCACAAAATACATTTTTGCATTGGAAATTTTACCCAATTGTATTTTCTTTACCTGAACAATATTTTCATATATATTTACTGATAAGCAAACTTAGAGTTTTGCTAGCTTTTGTGAAGGGGAAGAGCACAATCTTTTAATCAGGATATGCTTGCCTATGAAAGGTACTGAAGTGATATTTTGTAGAAGTCACTAAAATTTATTTACTAGCTTGGCATTGTTGCAATCCATTTCAGGTAAGGGAAATATTGACAAAGGTACCACTCCAGTACTCTTGCCTGGAAAAATCCCATGGACAGAGGAGCTTGGTAGGCTGCAGTCCATGGGGTCGCTAGGAGTCGGACACGACTGAGCGACTTCACTTTCACTTTTCACTTTCATGCATTGGAGAAGGAAATGGCAACCCACTCCAGTGTTCTTGCCTGGAGAATCCCAGGGACGGGGGAGCCTGGTGGGCTGCCATCTCTGGGGTCGCACAGAGTCAGACACGACTGAAGTGACTTAGCAGCAGCAGCAGCAGCAGCAGCAGCAGATGGTCATTACTCTGGAAACCAGTTATCTTGAAAGTATTCAAGGAAAGTGAAACAGAAACCAACATGAATGAGTAAAAATAAACATAATAAAATAATAAAAGGTTTATATATTAATTTCTCCCTCAAAATAAAAACTATATCACCACAAAAGTAAGCTCTTATCTCTGAAGTTACATAAGTACATTTTGGTGATCTGTTTTTAATTACATATAGCCATATTTTGCAGATTTTTTTTTAATTTAGAAAGCTTCTGTAACCAAAGAAGATTCCATATTAACTTTGTAAAACACTAATTAGAAATATCTATAGTAATAAGTATAACAAAATAAATATGATAATATATTTTATAAATAATATAATTAGTTAGGTACTCACTCTCCCACTGAAATGTGAAGTTAAGAGTACTAGTTTCTTGAAGTACTTTCTTTTTAATTTGTATTTGTCCTTACAAGGACTGAAGGCTTCCCTGGTAGCTCAGTTGGTAAAGAACCTTCCTGCAATGCAGGAGACCCCAGTTCAATTGCTGGGTTTGGAAGATCCCCTGGAGAAGGGATAGGCTACCCACTCCAGTATTCTTGGACTTCCCTGGTGGCTCAGTTGGTAAAAAATCTGCCTGCACTGAGGGAGACCTGGGTTCAATCCCTGGCTTGGGAAGCTCCCCTGGAGAAAGGAAAGGCTACTCACTCGAGTATTCCATGGGGTCGCAAAGGTGGACACAACTGAGTGACTTTCACTTCACTTACAAGGACTGAAAGCATTCTAGGCAGAGGCATAAAATTGTTAGTACCTGGAAACACAGGCACGAACTAGATAAAGTAGAAAATACTTAAGAAACAGGGATTAGATTGAATGTCAATTATATTCTCCCTCACTGAAGAGCTCGTTTATCTTAATTAATGGTTTTTCCATTACAAGTTCAAAGCTTTCCCTTTAATAATTGAAAAACAAAAGGCTTTATTTAAATTTTATAAATGTACATCTTTTCTGTCCTTCCTCTTCTACCTGTGAAATTTAGTCCAGTTCAGAAAATTACCTCACTTTTTAGATCATCTTCTTAATTCTTTAAAATGGACATTTAAAACCAAATACTTTGCCAAAACACTGTTGCTTTTCTCCTTTGGACTTGAGCACTTTGTTTAGAAGGAGGAAGAAGAGGAAGGGTAAAGGGAAGGTGGAGAAAAGGAGGATGTGGCAAATTAAGGGAAAAAAATTAAGCCAAGATCATAATTTGGTGAGCAGCTGTACTAATAAATGCCAATTGAAACTTTCTTGCCATTATGTCTAGTTGAAACAGAATGTAATCAGTGACAAGAAAAATTCTTACCCACATTCCCATTTTTCTGATCCCTATTTCTCACATCATAATTATCAGTATCAGACCTTGCATCTGCCTCTGTTCTCTCAAGGTCATCATAGGGCTGTTGAAGGCCTGAGCCTCTCTGCCTCCAGCGTCTCCTTTAGTTTTCTCTCTCCTCTTTGATTGTTTTCTCTCTGCAGGCTCAATTTGAACAGAAACTCAACCCGCTAGGCAGGCACAGTAAGTTAGCAAGTGATAAGAAGCTATCACCCTAAAAAAAAAAAAAAAAAAAGGACTAAATGGTATGAAAGCAGTTGAAAGCAGTGAGGAGGAGCTGTGTGGAAATGTAATACTTTGGCTCAGCTTTTCTCTGTGGATTTAATCATTTCAATGTCCTCATGTACCCTCTGCTGTCCTTCCAAGTAGATTAGCCTCTATTATCAATTCTCAGGAACCAGGACAGAGAGTTAACCAGGAGAGAGCGGGTGCGGCAGTGCAACAGAATGAAGAGCCACCATTCCACCAGGCTCAGGGCAGGACTGAAGAAGCAGGTAGTTAGGGTTCCAGTTACCTTGCAGCACCAAGTTTCATGATGACCACCAACAGGAACAGTGTGCCCTGACTGGATGAAAGCAAAGCAACCCACCACAGCCTCCTCCTTTTGTGGTAGAGAGGATTTCCCAGCCCAACACCTGTGCAGAAGGGATCTCAAGTCATCCTCTAGTAATCTTGGCCACATTGTAATATTATGATAATATCATTAGCATTGTGGCTTTGATCCATCCCTGCCCCACGTGGGTTTCACTTCGGTACTGATGGAAAAGATTCAAAATGGTGCCTGGTGGAAACCCAAGAATCACAGATGACATGCTTCTAGGAAAGGGGAAATGGAGTTACCCTCATCTAAACCCCAGAAAACTAACCTTATATTAAAAATCTAAGCTATCCCTACAACGTGTAACTCACTCTACAGGAATGCCTGTGTGCTCTCCCACACATACTGTGCTTCTAGTAAAATCTATGCCTGCTTTGCAATCTTGATCTCTTTGTTAAATGTTTTATTCAAAGAATACAAGGACTGAGATCCTTTTGCTCATAGGAAACAGGACCAGAGCTCTCATCATCTGGGCACTTAGTCTAAAAGAATGGGCTTATTTGGTTTCATGTTTATTTCATGCATCTCTGATAGCCCATCTTGTTTACAGAAAAGATTACAATAGATCATGGACTTTAATTAACTAATGTTGCTTTTTTTTTTCAAGATTTTTATCAGACTGCAGGTGTATCTGTATTATCTTTAAAGATCAGGTTTCAAATTAAGACAAAGATGGAAAACTGGTGGCCCATGAGTTGCTATATTGCTGTTGCACGAGCTTTCTCTGGTGGACTCTGTGTTTTTATAAAAATTGAGTTGAAATCCTTTCAGACAGTGCACACAATTATGCTCTCTCCAGCCCCCATTCTTCCCTATTATTTTGTACTCGACCTGACCCACACACTAGTTTATCTGTCTGGCTGGAACAGATATTTCAGATAGAACCCTCACAGTCTTTCAGTCCATGTTGATCTGGATGTGCCAAGAGAGGAAATTTGAAACCATTATATGTTTTTATCTGTTCAACATCAATTTACTTCTACAGACAGAACTTTTCAGTTTTCCATGTTCCATGTACTTCATCTCAGTTTACCAGAGAAACAAAGAGCTAATGACTTATATTTCTAATTGTTTCATTATAATTTAACTTCTCTTGCTGTCTACACAGAAAGGTGGCCAACTATCACTTTTTCTCTGTCCTTCAAATAATGGATAATTATTAATGATTCTATTTGAGACTGAAATATTTAAGAACCATATGAACAATTGATAATTTCCTTTCACCTATAATCAATTAATGTTTCAATGTGCATATTCACGTCTATCCTGTGGTATATTTTAGCAATCAACACATGGAACTGATAGAAATATTTTCATATGGAGCTGAGCACAATGCATGAACTTCTTTTAGATTCTTTCAGCCATTCGCCTGACTTACCTATATCATTTTATCCCTGAACACTGTAACGAGAGTGTTCACTTTTCTTATAGGTACCGTGGCTGGTCCAATAAGTAAAGTGATGTAGGACATATTAACAGGAGGAAAACTGAAGTATAAAAACATATATATCCCTTACACATGTGGGAGTGATCCAGTAAAACTGAGTAAGTCCCCTGAGTGGCAGAGCCCTCACCTAATACCATCTTCACCTAGATAGTAGATGTTAGAAGTGGGGAGTCAGGTGTGGGAGGTTATCAGGAAAAGCACAGTAAAAGAGGTTAAGATTGTTAATCAAATTTAAGTCTACTGCCTCCTGCACAAATAGTGTTATAGAACTGGTCAACCAGACATATGCTGGAGTCCCAGCCTGGGCAGAGACCTCCTTCTTGTCTCAGCCGGAGAGGTTCTTTTTCTGATCAGAATTGCACAGCCAATAACAAAATCGATGCTGAGACTAGAACAACTCAAGCTTTTATTAAATGATTGAAAAATGGAGAAATGGGACTTTAGTTCACAAATCAACTCAACCCAATTTGAATGAGACAAATTTGGATGGAGACACCAATTTGGATGAAGATACCAAATATCTAGGAGGGCCAAGGTAAAAGGGAGGGATTGGGAAAGAGTGGGAGGAATAAATATCATGAGTTAACCAGGAACAAGGACGTGATTTGGACCCAAAACCAATACAACTCTCCTTCTCAGTCCTTTTTTGGTTCTCTCTGGTTGTCATGGCAATTGTCAGCTCTCATGGTGCTGACAGGTGTGCCATTTAGCTAATGATTTATAATGAGTGTATAATGAGGCTCATGGTCTGCTGCAACGCAGATCTTCTGCCATCTTGGGCCTAGTTGTTTCTAATTGGTTCTTGTTTTATTCTCTGTGCAGCTTCCTCCTGAAGCTTAGGTAAGAGTAATTAGCTTCTGTTTGAGAGAGGGGCAGGGGTATGTTTCTGGGTAACAGAAACAGCCTTGTTACAATAGGAGTTTTTAGAGATAAGTTCATCTCCCTCTTTCTGGTACAGTGAGGGAGAGGCCCTTATATATATATATAAATTTATACATGTAAGTGTCTCTTACAAAAGGATAACTTCTTGGTTTTCAAAGCTTCTTCTGTGTCTGCAGTTTCTTAAAAATAATCAGCCTAAAATAATCTTTATGCCAATAAACATCTTTTAGGGTGGCAAAATATGCTTTCCGATAAAACTCAAGGATTTGGTGCTCATAATAAGCCAGTTTGTCTTCATCTCCTTCATGCATTCTTTTCATGCTCATATCCATATCTTCATGCAGCCTAAAATGAATTTATTCTCCACTTGACAAATTTGCATTTGTTTATCTTGAGCACAACTTGATTTTTTCCTTACAATGTTGTCCCTAAATAATGTTATCTTCAGGGTAATCACTCTTTAGTTTTATTTTAGGATTCTAAATTACTAAACATCTTGTGTATTTTATTTTGAAACATTTTCCCCAGATGTTTTCTGTATTTGTTATACATTCTGAATTAGATTTTAGGTTGCATGAAGTCAAGAGCTGTCTTTATAGTGCTAAAAACTGAAAGTTCAATCTAGAAATTAGGAGATCTAATTGATTTTTTTGGGATTCCCTCATAGTTCAGTTGATAAAGCAACTGCCTGCAATGCAGGAGACCTGGTTTCAATTCCTGGGTCGAGAAGATCAGGCAATTCATGAATCCAGCAGCATCCTATCTGGCAGTTATAAGGGCTCTCTGAGCAGCTGTACAAAATGGAAGAATTTATAGGAAGACTAGTGAGGCAAGGCAAAAGAAGAAAAAGAAAAAGAATTATTCTTAGGCCAGACATCTTTGGGCAGGGGGCTTGGTGGGTAGGCAAAGGGTTTTATCATGCAAACTGCCTCTCCTTCCTCTATCTGATGGACTCATTAATTACATTTCTAGTGAAGGTCCAGAGAACTATGAGGTTAGGTATAAAATCTAGATTTGGCATTATGTGTACAAGTGACACCATTATGGGCCTGTGGTTTTTCTCTTAACAATAGCCACCTGTAGTTACTCTGATTCTTAGAGTATTCTAAAAGAATTACATGTTTCATATTTTGTTTCTTCATACCCCACAAACCACCAACATGATTCAATTATTATAAGCATTTAGTCTCTTATCTCCTAAATGGGTTTACCAGGTAGCACTAGTGGTAAGGAAACTACCTGCCAATGTAGGAGACTTAGGAGACACAAGTTCAATGCCTGGGTCAGGAAGATCCCCTGGAGGAGGGCATAGCAACCCACTCCAGTATTCTTGGGCTTCCCTGGTGACTCAGCTGGTAAAGAATCTGCCTGCAATACAGGATACTTGGGTTCAAACTCTGGGTCAGGAAGATCCCTTGGAGAAGCGAATGGCTACCAAGCCCAGTATTTTTGCCTGGAGAATCCCCATGGACAGAGGAGCCTGGTGGACTACAGTCCAAAGGGTCACAAAGAGTCAGATATGATGAAGCAACTTATCACTTAATCTCCTAAACTGCCTAATTGTTGTTGTGGTGTTGTTGTTTAGTCACTCAGTCATGTCCAACTCTTTTGCTACCCCATAGTCTGTAGACCACCAGACTCTTCTGTCCATGAGATATCCCAGGCAAGATTACTGGGATGGGTTGCCATTTATAATGGCTTACAAAATAAAAAACACAAATCTTTTTGTAATAGATTCTGATTTGTAGTTTAGAAAAGAAAAGATAATTACCACTCATCCCTACCTAAAATCCCACCTAACAGTGCTGGAGTTATGCAGCATCTGCCTGGTTGGATTCCAGAACATGGATGAGGCTACTTAAACTAATGGTCAAGTCACAAGGAAGAACAGTCGAAAATCATGAGCATGGTTTCTGAATAGTACTTCTATTTGGCTGGAGCTAAAAGGAGTGAAGTGTGGGAACAGAGCCAACATGCTCCTCCACTTCTCTCCAAAAAGCAGATGTCATAAACTACCCCAATTTTTTCATTCTGGAATAGTTGTGGCAGGTTTTGCAGATCATAGCACCTTGTGTTTCGTGAAAAGTGAAAGTCACTCAGTCGTGTCCAACTCTTTGTGACCTCATAGACTATACACTCCATGGAATTCTCCAGGCCAGAATACTAGAGTGGGTAGCCTTTCCCTTCACCAGGGGATCTTCCTAACCCAGGGATCGAACCCAGGTCTCCTACATTACAGACACTGAGCCACAAGGGAAGGTCTGGGTTTCATGGAGCTGGTTGTGAAGTAAAAGGCCAGCCTCAGCTTACAACTCTCGGGGTGAGCAGAAGGATGGATTATCCGTTTGTAGGGTCATGTCTCTGTGTTATTGCTGATTGTATTAACAGGAGAAAAATATCTGGACCTGTAGCTAGTTGTATACCCTCCAGGTCAGTTGAAAAGAGTTCTTGTTATTGGAGTTCAGGACCCAAGACACTTAGCAGTAAGTATTACCATATACTCCTAAGCCATTATTCCCTGTAAGTTCAGCTTCCTCAATAACTATATTGGGGTGGGAAAATGTGCTATGTGGAAGGATTTATTGATTCCTAGCTCTTGGGGCCATAATATAAAAAAAAGTCTAATATTTAGACCAAATACTGTACTATTTGTATAATACTTAATGGTGTATTTATTGAAAGTTTTGTAACTTGATGCAGGTATATATTTTAGGGTACTTCAGAGTGCATATTTGAGAGTTTTAATTTTATAAAGAGCACAATACAAAGAAGAGAGGTTTATAGATTTCTTCTTCCTCTCCGCCTGCCACCTGCCAATGTCCTCGCCGGTGACCCTCCCGCCCTTTTAGCCTACGCTTGCTCAGCGCTGCAACAGAGGCCCCCGGTACCCTGCACCTCCAGCCCAAGCACGATTCAGGCCACCTCCGCCATCCCTCAGGGCAAACCTTTTGGCCGGGTGGCAAGGAATTATGTCTGATTAGAAAATAGAGGTGCATTAATGAGAAACTTCTAGATAATGATGGGGAAGAAAGCTATATTATATAATCTTTCTTAGGAAAATTTTTTTTTAAAGAAAAAAATATTTACCATATGTTAAAAAAGAAATGTCAGGCCCCTAATAGAGTTGCTAATGCAAAAATCAAGACTTAATACATATATAACCTAGCTGCAATTACGACTTTCCTCAGGAATATAACCCTAAACAGTCAGTGTGAAATTTTCTGGTCAACACCAATGAGGGCTGTCTCTATCTCCACTGAATGAAGATGAAGTAATCCACCTAAGAAGACCACTTTGTCCCCAGAGATGGCCTAATCTGAAATTGTGTTTTTTGTTTATTACTTCTTTGTCCTGCCTCTGAAAACCTTTCCCATTGCAGTTCCCCTCTGCTCACTAGATGGGAGGCTTCCAGGTCCATGAATCATTCAGTAAAGCTTATTAGATTTTTAAAATTTACTTGGTGAACTTTGGTTTTTTTTAACACCGTCAACAGCAATTATAGAGGGATGGTATGGGGAGGGAGGAGGGAGGGGGGTTCAGGTTGGGGAACACCTGTATACCCGTGGCGTATTCATGTTGATGTATGGCAAAACCAATATAATATTGTAAAGTAATTAACCTCCAATTAAAATAAATAAATTTATATTTTTAAAAAAGAGCTATTATTTAATTTGGAATAAATCGAGTCAAAAGATAGAGATAAAAACTGCTATAAAACTCTCAACCCAATCTTGTTCCTGAAAAGAGGGTCAGCCAACTCTAAGAATTTTCATTGAATTCAAAAATCTGTGGAAAGACAAACTCTTCATTCTCACTAATATGACCACACCCATAGAAAGAGTAAACAATGCAATTTTTTTTTTTTAATTGGAAGATAATCGCTCTACGGTGTTATGCTGGTTTCTGCCATACATCAACTTGAATCAGTCACAGGTATACATATGTCCCTTCCCTCTTGAACCTCCTTCCCACCTCCACCCCATCCCACCCCTCTATGTTGTCACAGAGCACTGGGTTATGCTCCCTGTGTCACACAGAAAGTTCTCAATTGTTATCCATTTTACATGTGCTGTGTGCTGTGCTTAGTCGCTCAGTCACATCTGACTCTGCAACTCCATGGACTGTAGCCCATCAGGTTCCTTTGCCCGTGGGGATTCTCCAGGCAAGAATACTAGAGTGGGTTGCTGTGCCCTCCTCCACAGGATTTTCGCAACCCAGGGATTGAACCCAGGTCTCTGCATTGCAGGATTCTTTACCATTTGAGCCACCAGAGAAGTCCATCTATTTTACACATGAAAGTGTGTAGGTTTCCATGCTACTGTCTCAATTCATTCCACCCTCTCCTTCCCCGACTGTGTCCATAAGTCTGTTCTCTATGTCTGTGTCTCCACTGCCGCCCTGTGAACTGGTTCATTGGCACCATCATTCTAGATTCCATATGCATGCATTGGTGAATGAGGCAAACATTTGTAAGAATTCTCACTAGTATTTGAAAATCTGCAGAGAAACTGGGGGAAAGAGCCATTGTTCCTGGGAAAGACAAAGTATAATGGGGAAAGTGAACAGCTGGAGTCAGGTGTTTAAATTCTCAGCTATCACCCCATAGGAACCAGCTCTGGCAATGTGGAATAAACCCTATGGCAGTAAATTTACCAAACTTCACATGAGAGCCAGTGGTTTTCAATGGACTGCCCAGAGTTTCCACTGAGTTCTCTCCCTTCCCCTCCTTGGTCTTCATCAGACAGAATGCACTTGAAACCAAAAAAAAAATATTGATGTTTGGACAGAGATGGTCCTGTTGACTTAAGTACATGATGAGACAAATGCCAGGACACCTATGTAATAAAACCTCAGATAAATAATAATAATTCCATGCTGAAAACAAAGAACTCAGACCAGAAGCCAGCAAAAACAGAGGAAATGAAACAAACAAAAAAAAAGATTGCAAAAAATAAGAACACAGGTAAAATACCTGAATGATATCATTACCAAACTAAGATAGATTTAGCAAAGTAAGATCCAAAAAGCAAATTAATAACAGAGATTGAGGATTCCTGTGACAACCAGAGTAAATGGAGAGAAAACCATAAAAGTAAAGCAATGAAAGAAAACAATGAGGAAAACAAAGATAATGTGACTTAAAGATTTCTTTTCCTTAAATAGAAAGTCCAACAAACAATTAATTCTACTTCAACATTAAAAAATTTCTTGCAGATAGCTGGGAATAAATAAATCTGTTTATTAAAATATATGATTTTCAGGAAACACTAAGAAAAGTAATTTAAATTAGAAATATTCTGAATAAGCTGTTAAATTTCAAAAGTAAAGAAAAAAATATGTTAAGCACTCAAACTGAAAAAAAAACGGGGGGGAGAATAAATCAAGCTGGCTTCAGGCTTTTCCAAATTAATATCTCTTTGCAAGAGAAATTTTTTTAACATCTCCAAAGTTTCCAGAATGTAAAATTATGACCCAATAATATTATAAACAATCAGAAACACCAAAGGTTCTTCACTATACCATGGTATGTTGTATTAGATTCTTATCACTTCTGTAACAAATTATCACAAAATCAGTGGCTTTAAACAATACAAATTTACTTTCCGGGGGACAGAAGTCCAAAATTAGTCTCATGGGCCTAAAATCAAAGTGTTACATAGTGGAATGTGATTTCAAATCTACTTGTCTATGGGAGAAATGAAGTTGTTTCTAAGAGTGAATCTGTTTTGATCTAAGAATGAAGTTGTTTTAATTAGTAAAGTTGTTTTGATACAAAAGGGAAATTGTTGTGTCATCCATGATTGCTGACAAGCACTGAGTAAGCTGCTGAGAGGCACCCCTGGTTGCTTACCAGTAAGAACATAAGAAGAAACAACTATGGCAAGGGACATTTAGAGTATAAATACCCACAGCTCATGATGAGTATTCAAGAGCGTTTGGTCTGGGCAAGTTGACTCTTGCTGATCTAAATAGCTCTTTGAAGATTTTGGGGCATCAGCTCATGCCTAGAAAATGAATGTTTGGCCACAGTGAAAACCATGTAGTAGCCTCAGAAGGTTGTCTTGCCTGTCAACACCTACATGTTCATTCCCTCCCATAAGGAGAGAATAAGCAATAAGGAAATTATTCCTCTAGCAATAAGGAACATTTATTCTTATGCCAGCAACTGGACATCAACATGTGGTTGGCTAAACTGACTCTCCCAAGAACCAACTGGTAGAAGGGTTCACCTTGAACTAAATTTGGATTTTATGCCTTTCATCTTCCCTTACTTGGAACAATAGTTATTAATCTATCATTGGTTTGGAATATGGTATTTCTCTATTGGCTTATTATGAGACATTATCTTGCATGTTATTGGCTTATGAAATTATTATACAAGTTCTGAACGGAGCTTGTGTTAAGTAAAACATCGGCAAAGATAATCGCAGTCTCTGAGCATAATTTGTCCCCACCCATCCACCCCTACCCAGGCCCCGCCCCCCCGCCGCCCAAAGAGAAGAAAAAAAAAAAAAAACACGATGTTCCTTTCGGAGGTTCCAGAGAAGAACTAAGTTCTTGCCTCCTTCAGCTTCTAGAAGTTTCGGGCTTTTCTTGGATGGTGACGATGTCTCCATTTATTCACATTGTCTTCTCTTTCACTGTACTTTGACTGCCTCCTTCTTACAAGGACACTAATGGTTAAATTGGACCCATTTAGATAATCCGAATAACTAAATCTCAATTTGCTCTTGTTCAGTCCCTCACAAAATCTCAATATCTTTGATTTAATTACATTTCTAAGATCTCTTTTGCCATATTAGCTAATATATTGCTATAGACTGAATATGTGTGTCCCCATAAATTCACAGATTGAAACTTAATCCCTAATGGGATAATATGTGTAGGTAGGGCCTTTGGGAAGTGATTAGGTCATGAGGGAGAATTGTCATGAATGGGATATGTGTCTTTATGCAAGTGCTCCCAGAGAGTTGCCTCTCCATTCCACCATGGGAAGTTACAGCCAAAAGATGGTCACAGACACTGAATCTGCCAATACCTCCACCTTGTACTTCCTAATCTCTAGAAATGCAAAGAAAAAAATTACTTTTTTCTTTTAAGCCACCCAGTCTATGGTATTTTGTTAATAGGAGCCCTAAAAGACTGAGATGCATATTCATAGGTTCTAGGAATTAAGATGTAGATATATCATAAGAGGGCCAATATTCAACCTATCATAGATATTCTCAACATTTAAGAATTAAAATCAAATGAATTAAAAAGATTAATCAAAGTAATATCCCCCCAGGTTTTGAAGAAATCTTAAAGAGATGAATAGAAATTTATTCTTTAGGCAATTTAATAGCAAAGTTAAAACTAATCAACTGTATGGTGACACAGCATTTTGTAAATGTTACAAAACTTGATAAAGATTAACTATCACAATAAATAGCAATGAGTTATGAGATGTTGGTAATAGGTAGCAGAACATTAATGTTCAGCTAACATATAATAATGAGTCAAATTCTATGTTTAAAAATATTTTATTGACCTTAGTACATTTAAGAAACAATATCACTTAGGGAAAGAAATACATTTATTTATTGTCAGTTTAAAATAAAATTCTGGTAATTGTGCTTTCAATATACTACAGTGATTTCTCTGAAGATGCAAAGTAGTTGTGTAGTTCTTGAACAACAATAACAACAAAATCAATGGTGTCAAAAGAGATTTTAGTTATATTCTTTACTAAGAAGTATAAACATTCACAGACCAAGCAACATAAAATACCCTTTTTTAAAATCTTCTATTGCAATATGTTACTTTTCCTGCACTGTTTTACTCATGCTTCTTAGATTATTTTTTGCAAGCTTCAGATTTTGCAAGTAGTCCATTAAAAATCTCTGTATTCTTTATCCAAATTTGTCATCTACTGGGCAAACCCTCAAAAAATATTTTAATCTGAAAAAATATGCATTTTAGACATTTACAAATCAAGCACTAATTTGTCACAATTCAATATAATTTATGTGATTTTATATATAGAGAGAGAAATTGAGTAATATAAATTAATCTATTCAAAGTTATTTTCTTAATCACATGTATTAATTAATCACATGTCTTAATTATTCAGTTGTTTTTCATACTCAAAATAACATGTAGTAGTTTTTGGTGGAAATATTTTCATTCTGCATAAATATTTTCCATAATATGCAAATTTTGCTATAATTCCGGCCAAATGGGAAAGTTCCATTTGTTGTTGTCATTGTTTAGTCGCTAAATTTTGTCCAACTCTTTTGCAACCCCATGGACAATAGTCCTGCAGGCTACTCTGTCCATGAAATTTTCCAGGCAGGAATACGGGATTGGGTTGCCATTCCTTCCTCCAGGAGATCTTCCTGACCCAGGGATCAAACTCGCATCCCTTACATTGCAGGTGGATTCTTTACCACTGAGCCACCAAGAAAAAGTTCCATAATCATGCCCATTATGTTGTTTGGTTAATCCATTCGTGTTAGACATTGCATCTCTAAAAATTGAATTGTGCTTTCAACTATCATATGACATTATTTTTTCTCATTTACATATAGTCTCTATTCTACAACACTAATTTTAAAATCAGATTATAATTCTGAATATTTACTATTACTGCTTAATATACATTTCTATTCCTTCACATTTCCCTGTACTACATGAAAAACTTGCCACTATTAGATACATTGTTTTATATCTCCAAAGAGTTTGAGATATACACAATATACAGAATCCTTTGAAACTGAATGAAGTAACCAAGTCTAGTCATTTTTTCCATTTGAAATGTTCACATAATATTCATTTCCAAAACTTCCTACCTTTTGGAAAGTTAGCTTTCTTACTTGAGATTCATAACTTTCAAAAAAAAGTAATTTAAGTGTCAATTTACTCAGTCATATACTTAGAGTTGCAAAAGCTATGTTTAGTTTAATGCATTCTCTGAGGTTTTTTTTTTTTTTGTCTTTTAGTTTTTGGTAAAATGTATCAATTATGCTTGATATTTATTAGTGTGTTTTGCTGAAAAATAAGCCATTTTCTTTTTTTCCCCTGGCATTCCATTTTTTTCTTCCAAAATATTTCTGTGATATTAAGTAATTATTTTTTCTTTTCTAATGTCTTTCCATCTTCCATTTCTCTGCTGATTGTGATACTTTTATTATTTTCTTTCTGGTAAAAATTTCTAGCATTTAAAATAACATGTAGGACCATGCCACTACATTTTAAGAGCAGTTTATATATGTACTACCTATAAAAGTGTCATAAAAAAAAACATGTGATGGTGGATAATTTCTTAGTAATCAATGAAATATCTATTTTGTCGATTATTAGTGGCAAATAGATATTAGATATTATATTATGTTTCATGAATGCCACTCATAATATTATCAATCACCAACTGAAAACTGATTTCAGTAGTTATGATTTTTTTTCAGTAGTTTTGATTGAAACAGTTTTGATACTCAATAGTTTTCATTTGGGATATCATTTCTAAAGATAGAATCTGTGCAAACATTTTTACTTTTCAGTTTTTAATATTTTATAAACCATATTTCCGTATGCTGCTCAAGTTATCTTTGTATTTTGGATATATTTGTGTTTTACTAATTTAATAATTATTGATTATATGTCCAACAAATATTTATTAGTCATCCACCATATTCCAGGGCACTATTCTAAGTCATATTATATTCAGTATGCCAGGGTCTTAATTTGAACATTATTTTATATTTGCCTTTGACTTGAGAAAATTGTAAAGAACATCAAAATTAAATCATATGTTTCATTATTTTTCAATTTTTCTATATAGATTTCTGTAAAGATTATAAGCCTTAGAGAACAAGAGTATTGTCTGTCAACTTTTAAATATTTTACATCCTGTCTGACATGATATGAGGTAAAAATACAAGCATCACCAATAAGTTTCAAGTTTTGGACCCTCTGTGATACAATGGTGTTGGAACCTGAATGCTATGGTGAAAAAGACTGCAAAATGTCTGTGTCACTGAACTCAGCAGGCAAGAGGATCAGGAATAATTAGCAACACTTGCCATATATGAGCTCTTACCAGGTGACGCTGCTGTACTAGTCTCAGAGGGTTAGAGTAGCAAAAGTTTATTTCTTGCTCACGGTACATCCAGCTCTGCTCTGGATGGAATTCTGCTCAATATATCAACTTCTTTCTGAGATTTAGGCTGAAAGAAACCACATTATGAAATGTGCTGAGATACAACAAGAGGCATGAGTTCTATTGTGTGTGCCTGCTCAGTGTGTCCAACTTTTTGTGACCTCATGGAAATTTCCAAGAAAGAATTTTGGAATGGGTTGCTATTCCCTACTCGGGATTTTCCCTACTCCAGGGGATTTTCCCTACTCCAGGGGATTTTCCCTCCCCATGAATTGAACCCGTCTCCTGCATCTCCTGCATTAGCATGTAGTTTCTTTACGTTTGTGCCACCTGAGAAGCCCATGAGAGCTACAGGACTCTTTGTGACCCCATGGACTGTAGCCCACTAGGCTCTGTCCATCAGATTCTCCAGGCAAGAATACTGGAGTGGATAGCCATTCTCTTCTCCAGAGGATCTTCCCAACCCAGAGATTACTCCAGGGGATTTTCCCTCCCCATGAATTGAACCCGTCTCCTGCATCTCCTGCATTAGCATGTAGTTTCTTTATGTTTGTGCCACCTGAGAAGCCCATGAGAGCTACAGGACTCTTTGTGACCCCATGGACTGTAGCCCACTAGGCTCTGTCCATCAGATTCTCCAGGCAAGAATACTGGAGTGGATAGCCATTCTCTTCTCCAGAGGATCTTCCCAACCCAGAGATTAAGCCAGGGCCTACCATATTACAGGCAGATTCTTTATCTTCTGAGCCACCAGGGAAGCCCCAACTATTATTACTGCTAAGTCACTTCAGTCATGTCCGACTCTGTGCAACCCCATAGATGGCAGCCCACCAGGATCCCCTGTCCCTGGGATTCTCCAGGCAAGAACACTGGAGTGGGTTGCCATTTCCTTCTCCAATGCATGAAAGTGAAAAGTCAAAGTGAAGTCACTCGGTCGTGTCTGACCCTCAGCGACTCCATGGACTGCAGCCTACCAGGCTCCTCCATCCATGGGATTTTCCAGGCAGGAGTACTGGAGTGGGGTGCCATTACCTTAATAATATTAGTATGTTATTACTACTGAAATGGGAGGGAAGGGGGCAGGGCAACATAGCCTGAGGACATGACATAAGCTGATTAGAACCAAAAGATCCAAGACGGTGGATGAGTCATCTTTCAGTGAACCTTGAGCCTCATTCTATGCTCATTGTAATACATTTAGTTGTTGCTGTTTAGTCATTCATTTCAGTTAGTTCAGTCGCTCAGTCGTGTCCAACTCTTTGCAACCCCGTGAATCGCAGCACACCAGGCCTCCCTGTCCATCACCAACTCCCGGAGTTTACTCAGTCTCATGTCTATCGCGTCCATAATGCCATCCAGCCTTCTCATCCTCTGTCGTCCCCTTCTCCTCCTGCCCCCAATTACTCCCAGCATCAGGGTCTTGTCCAATGAGTCAGCTCTTCCTATGAGGTAGCCAAATTATTGGAGTTTCAGCTTTATCATCACTCCTCCCAGTGAACATCCAGGACTGATCTCCTTTAAGATGGACTGGTTCCACCTCCTCACAGTCCAAGGGACTCTCAAGAGTCTTCTCCAACACCACAGTTCAAAAGGATCAACTCTTTGGCTCTCAGCTTTCTTCACAGTCCAACTCTCACATTCATACATGACCACTGGAAAAACCATAGCTTTGACTAGACGGACCTTTGTGGACAAAGTAATGTCTCACTTTTGACTATGTTATCTAGGTTGGTCATAACTTTCCTTCCAAGGAGTAAGCTTCTTTTAATTTCATGGCTGCAATCACCATCTGCAGTGATTTTGGAGCCTCCCAAAATAAAGTCAGCCACTGTTTCCACTGTTTCCCCATCTATTTGCCATGAAGTGATGGGACCAGAGGCGATGATCTTAGTTATTAAGTTCAGTTCAGTTGCTCAGTCATGTCCGACTGTTTGCGATCCCATACATCGCAGCACGCCAGGCCTCCCTGTCCATCACCAACTCCCGGAGTTCACTCAGACTCATGTCCATCAAGTCAGTGATGCCATCCAGCCATCTCATTCTTGGTCCTCCCCTTCTCCTCCTGCCCCCAAT